>SJYQ01005576.1:158948-185161 GCA_006410935.1 Redunca redunca | reverse complement strand
GATCTGATCACTGATCGGATGTGGCGGTTAGTCACCTGAAGCTGCTCTGGCGTGGCTTGCCGTGGGGGTGGAGTGTACGAGGCCTGGGGCCCTGCCAAGCCCGAGTCTGTCTCTACCCGAGAGAGTAAAAGGAAAACTGAGGAGGCTCAATGACAAAGAGCTACTATTGCTCTCAGAGTTTAAATGAGGCAGCTTGGCTTATACCTATTGGGGAGCTTTAAAAAATTCAGCTTTTTATATTTTCAGTTTTATCTTGCTAAGTGTATCTCATCTAAGGTCCCATTTCATTTTTTTATCTGAATATCCTTGTTGAAAGCTGTTCAGTGATTTCTTTTTTTCTTGTCTGGGCCCCTTGGCTTGTGGTGTCTTAGTTCCTGGTCCTGGGATTGAACCTAGGCCTCCTGCAGTGAAAACGCAGAGTCCTAACCACTGGACTGCCAGGGCAGCCCTATGTTCAGTGATTTTTTAAAAAAGTTGTTCAGTGTCAGAGGGCTTCACACTTAGTAAGTCACCTAATTTTGCTTTGCCTCAATTTGGAGAAATACTTTTCTGAACTAATCTGTCCTGTTCCTAGCAAAATTAAATAAATTTTTTTTAAGTATAAAAACAATTGCAGTTTGCTGTAAATGTTAAAAAATTACAGAAAGATAATGTACACAGTGAATAGTAAAAGTCACTACCTTCTTCCTGTTGTTGGTAGCTTGATTGAAAAGTGTGGGGTAGATTCTTCCGTAACTTTTTCCTTGCACGTATAAACATATATTTTTTGATATGTTTGGTTTTACAGAAATGGGCTTATACTTCGCATATTGTTCTGTGGCTGTTTTTACATCTTTCTTTATCAATTTATAAAAGATATATATCATTCATTTTTGATGCCCTCAGAAAGATTTTATTTGCATTCAGTATGCTGTGTTTCTCTACTACCGAATGATTTACTTAGGGCAATGCCATGTTTCTTTAGCTTTATGTTAATGGCAGATCAGTATAGGCTTGCTTAGTGGTGTTCAGCACTCAGTAGACATTCAGGGCATGCATGCTCAGTTGCTCAATTGTGTCCAACTCTTTGCGACCCCATGGACTGCAGCCTGCCAGTCTCCTCTGCCCAAGGGACTTTCCAGGCAGGAATACTGGAGTGGCTTGCCATTTCCTCCTCCAGAGGGTCTTCCTGATGCAGGGATTGAACCTGCATCTCTTGCATTGACAGATGGATTCTTTAACGTTGAGCCACCTGGGACACCCAGGTATTCAGTAGGTATTATTAATTTATTTGAATGTCTAGTACTGCTAAGTGGTGAGTAGACCCAGTCCTCTGTAACGTTTATGATAGTCTCTCGTAACTCTGTAGCTTATTATTATAGCTGCTGTTAGTGAAGTCTGGTTGCATGAGATTGCTTTTAAAAGGTAAGCCGTGGGAGGTAGTGAGGGAACATCCCGTGCTATATGGCTGTTTCTGAAGAAGCTAATGTTGTTCTTGGGATCTCTAGTAGCGTTGTTAGAAAGGTTACTTTGGGACAGACCACTCTAGGTAATGACCCCAGCAGATGCTTAGTCAGAACATGTAGTTTGTAAAGTATTTTTTTTAAGCACTATGGTTAGGTTTTTAAATGGCACATTACGTTTGTAAAATTTCATAATCATTAGTTATTTCTTATAACGTCGCTTTGAGGCAGGTCAGCAGCATTTTTCCTTTTTTATGGTTGAAGAAGCAGATGCAAAGATGTTGAGTGATTTGCCCACGGGCACACTAAACTTATGGCAGAATCTGTTCTTCTGTTAGTAAACTGAGCCGTGCTGCTTTCTGCTAGTTATGCGTGAGTTATAAAGGTGTTATCATTTCGTGACCTTTTGATGGGCTTATAGAATAGCAAGTATAGCTTAGAAACCATTTACCTACTTTCATTGAAAGGAACAGTTTTAAAGCTAAAACTTATTTGCATTGTGATAGTAAATATTTTAGGGAAATTTATCCTATTCTCTTAAATGTAGAAGAAATTATATGAAAATATATTAAAATGAACTACTGTGGACTTAGTTTTTCTGGGAGAACCTATTCTAGCTTGAAATTGTAAGTAAGAGGAAAATAGTACAAGCCTTGAAGATATTTTAAAGTAGGAGAAAAATGAATTGTCAGGGTATATTTTCATGAGTAATTTGAATTGAAACACTATGGCTCATAGAGTCAGAAGAGAATTTTAAAGATCGTTTGGACCTGTGGATTTAGACCCCAACTCTCCTGCCATGTAACAGCATGGAAGGTTATCTAGGCTAAAAAAGTGTCCTCCACCTTCCTTACTCGTGCCCACCCAAAAAAAAGTATTTATAATTTTGGTAGTATTCCTTAAGTTATAAGTTTACTGTCTGAAATATCCTCTATTTACTTGTTAGGACTTGATTCTATTGTTCTATAAATTGCTGGTGTATTTTTAAAAAATATTTTAAAATTCAGGATTAATTCCTATGTACTTTTTTTTTAAAGATGTCAAGAAACTATTATGTAAGAATATACAAGTTGAATTTTGAAGCATTGAACAGGACAGAGGAAACAAATCACTGCTAAATTTTACTGCTACTACCTGTGTTGTTCACAAACTTTAGCAAATTCTTGCAGAATGGTGACAGATTTAGGCTGTATTTGTTTCATATTGCTGCTATAACAAGTTGCCAAATATTTAGTGGCTTAAAACAACACAGAGTTGTTATTTTATAGTTCTGTATGTCAGAAATCTGAACTGGGTCTCAGTGAACTGAATTCCTTCCTTGCTCTCTCGGGGACAATGTTCCTTGCTTTTTCAAGCCTCTGGAGGCTGTACACATACTGTTGGTTGTGTTCACTCCTCTGTCTTCAAAGGCAGCAGCTTAGTATCTTCAAATCTCTCTGGCTTTGACACTGCTTCTGCCTCCCTCTTTCACTTATATTAGGGCCCTTGTGATCTCATTGGGCCCATTCAGATAATCCAGGATAATCTTCCCATTTCAATGTCAGTTGGTTAGTAACCTTAATTCTGTCTGCAACCTTAATTCCCTCTTGCTATTTAGCAGCAGTTTCACAGATTCAGGGAATTAGGATACAGACATTTTTGGGGAGGCCATTATTCTGCCTACTACAGACTCCTTAGTTCAGCAGGATCTATTTAACCTTTTAGGCTGTTCCGTAAAATGAGATCTAATATTTACTGTTTGCTACAAGGGAATTTTATGGAAATGGAAATTATATGCCATTGAAGACAGACCATGCATAGAATACACTCAGAAATATTAACTGATGCTTTCTGGTTGGTCTTATGTATTAGGTAGATGCTTAACTTGTGGATAGGTGGTCTCCACGGTAAGCAGTGAGTGGGCTTGGTAAACTCCAGTCTGAAAACCTGGAGTTACACTTGGCCTCTGGAAGCAGAACAGGATGTCAGTGACTCACAGGCTTTCCAGAGAATGAGCCTTCTCTACTGTTGTTTACTTTTCCTTTGACTCTTACAAAGGCAGGCTTTTGTCTTAGAATTCAGCTTTTCCAGACCTTTGCTTGTTGAGGATAGTGTTAATTTATAGCATAGAGTTGAAAAAAATAGATGAATGCTTAACTGTAATTTGTTTTATGGTTTGAATCTGTTTTAGTCTGAAAGATACAACACATTTTTTAAAGCAGTATGCTTTTCTACTTGGTAGGATTTTTCAAAGAAAGTTATGACAATAATTAATGGAGAGGCCTTGAGTAATTGTAGTTTTAAATCTCAACTCCTGATGATTGATTGTTTTGTATATGCCAACTTCATATTCTTTTTTGAAGTTAAACTTGGAGAATTGCTGTGTTTAGTGTTGTCATTTCCTAAATTTTCTTTTAGTCTTTCAGCTCTCAAAACTGTGGTGCTGTGAGGCAGGATTCACAGACTGGAGTAGTAGATAGTGGAAATGGCTGTTAGAAAACCATTTTCTAAAGTCAAAGGGAATTTTAAGGGTAGCTATGTCATCTCTGTTATTTCTGTCTCCGGGTTAAAATTTGAGTTACATTTCTCTAGGGGCTCCCCTGGTAGCTCGGCTGGTAAAGAATCCTCCTGCAATGCAGGAGATCCCGGTGCGATTCCTGGGTTGGGAACATCCCTTGAAGAAGGGATAGGCTACTCACTCCAGTATTCTTGGGCCTCCCTGGTGGCTCAGCTGGTAAAGAATCCACCTGAAGTGTGGGCGACCTGGGTTCGATCCCTGGGTTCGGAAGATCCCCTGGAGGAGAGCATGGCAACCCACTCCGGTATTCTTGCCTGGAGAATCTCCATGGACAGAGGTGCCTAGTGGGCTACATTCCATGGTTTGCAAAGAGTTGGACACGACTGAGCAACTAAGCACACAGCACAGCTCTAGAATAAACATGACAACACATTCCTGTGTGATTATTCGCTGGGTTATCTTGTAGATGTAGATGGAAAGGGAAATCCACTGACTGTCTTACTGCAAATATGTTTCAAGTAAGAAATTGAAATTTTCTGAGTTCTGTAGTAGGAATAAGTTGGTTTTTCTCTGCATTGCATTATCACGTATTTCTTTTCACGTAGCTGCTGAGTGAGTATGATTTAAGCTAGAATGTTTGTGAAGACTGAGCTGTAACCAGTCATCTGGCTCCTCTAGCATTAGCAGATCCTCTGATTCTGACCCTTCTGTCCTTTTCCTCTAGTTATCCTCTGCAGAGTTCTAGCAGTGCCCTTACCACACTCAAATGATAGGCAGTAAATCCTGGACAATTATTTTCATACATGCATCAGTACAAAATAAGTTGCACAAAGTTCTGTCTGCCCTGAGTTGTAAATTTATTCTCTCAAGGTTTCTATTTTACATGTATCAACTATTTCTGTTTTATATATATCAAAGAGTGTTTTGTAAAATGTAGATAAATGAGTGATTTGAGTTTGGTAGCACATATGGTACTGTATGCAAATTATCTAACTTTAAAAAAATTAAATATCAGCACCTCATTTTAATGAAGGTGATAAATTCAAGCACCACCCTTCATTCCCAGATGTCATTACAGGTGTATTAGAAGCACACAAGTGTGTTTCAGGATGTGCTGTTGCACGCCTCACCACCCTTGTGAGGGAGTAGTAGTGGAATGGAGTTGTTAGGGTTAAATTCGGCGCTGCCCCTTGACTAGTTGCAAGACCTTTGGCAGTTACATAAAATGGGGAGAATAATATTTATTCCAGACACATCATACATTTAAGAACTGTGAGGGACTCTAAAGACTTCCACTGATCCTAAAACAAGCCTTAGACTCCTTCGCAAGCTAAGGCTTTGGGCAGCTACCACCCGTAGATAAAAATTATGAATTCAAACTGGTATAGACCTGCCTCCTCACTTGGCTCTCCTGACTCATAATCCAGTGTTCCATTATATTGTAGAGAACTGCTCTACTTGTACACCAGTGCCAGGATTCGGACCCTCAAATGAAAGGTTGAATGGTGATAGGCAAGAAGTGGTTTTGTTTTGTTTTTTTAAATGAGAAAATAACTCCTTGATGTATTAGTGTCTGATGTTAATTTTTGATGAGACTGAATTCTCAGGATTTGTTATCGTTATTAGGATATTAAACTTCTGGAAATTTTAAAAACACAGTTTGTCCCCTAGAAAAACACTAAAAGCTTCTTATACATATAAACTTGGATTAAGTTCAAACTTTAAGATGTACAATGAGAGACTTACAAGCCTGCAGTTTTTAATGAATGAAATGCCTCTGTGTATGGATCAAAGCCAGCTTTCATGGTAAGTATGAACAATGTGGTTTAGTTCCCCATCTCCATGCCCATCCAGTTACAACTTAAATTGCCTTGATTGCATATTAGCTGAATTAAGTGTTGATGAAACAAATATAGGGTCCTAATTAAGCACAGTGAAGATCTTACATTAGTGAAGTGGTATATTACCTAAGCACAAATCTGCTAAACAAATATCTAACCAGTCCAGTGGATAGGCACAGTGACTATAATGCAGATAGTAATTTACATGCATGTTTAATATGATGTAGTAATTGGCATTTGGATTCATATAAATATGTTATTTGAAATACAGTATTTTTAAATTTTGGAAAGTTGAATGATATTCAAATCTGGGGACTCTAATAAAAACAGATTGTTAGAGATGAATACACTTGAGGGTAGCAAGCACACTGGTGATACGCAGCTTTAAAACTTTATTATAGAAACTTAAAACATACTAAACTGAAGTTCAGTTAATTTTCCCATCCTTAGCTTCAGCCGTTGTCAACATTTTGCCTTTCTTGTTTTATCCTTGTTACTTTGCTGCTCCTTCTCTCCCCTCCCCATCACCATGTGGGATTTTAAAGCAAATTCCAAGTATTATTTCACAGATATCTTTATCCAAAACATAGGTACAATGCCATTGTCACAACTAATAATATTAACAATTTCCTAATGGTATCCTATCAGAGAAGGCAATAGCATCCCACTCCAGTACTCTTGCCTGGAAAATCCCATGGACAGAGGAGCCTGGTGGGCTGCAACCCATGCGGTTGCTAAGAGTCGGATACAACTGGGTGACTTCATTTTCACTTTCATGCATTGGAGAAGGAAATGGCAACCCACTCCAGTGTTCTTGCCTGGAGAATCCCAGGGACCAGGAGCCTGGTGGGCTGCCCTCTATGGGGTCACACAGTCGGACATGACTGAAGCGACTTAGCAGCAGCAGCAGTAGCAATGATATCCTGTAGTTAGAAATGTTTAGATTTTTCTGTCTCCAAAATGTTTTTCACAGTTGGATTGTTTGCATTAAGTTGCAGATAAAGTCCTCATGTTGCAATTGAAAGTTATGTCTGTTAAGCTGAGTCATTTATTCTGTACAGTCTCCTCCCTTTTCATGCCTTACATTTGACGAAGGACCCATGTAATTTAATCTTACCCTCATTCTTTGTTTGGCTCATTGCATCTTTTTTATTTTGTTTAACCCCTAACTTTCCTGTAAGCTGGTCATTAGTTCCAGAGGCTTTTTTAGTGAGCATTCTTCATAGCTCAGTTCAGTTCAGTCGCTCAGTCGTGTCCGACTCTTTGCGACCCCATGAATCGCAGCACGCCAGGCCTCCCTGTCCATCACCAACTCCCGGAGTTCACTCAGACTCACGTCCATCGTGTCCGTGATGCCATGCAGCCATCTCATCCTGGGTCGTCCCCTTCTCCTCCTGCCCCCAATCCCTCCCAGCATCAAAGTCTTTTCCAATGAATCAACTCTTCACATGAGGTGGCCAAAGTACTGGAGTTTCAGCTTCAGCATCATTCCTTCCAAAGAAATCCCAGGGTTGATCTCCTTCAGAATGGACTGGTTGGATCTCCTTGCAGTCCAAGGGACTCTCAAGANGGCAGGTCAGGTGGTCTGGTATTCCCATTTCTTTCAGAATTTTCCACAGTTTATTGTGATCCACACAGTCAAAGGCTTTGGCATAGTCAATAAAGCAGAAATAGATGTTTTTCTGGAATTGCTTTTTCCATGATCCAGCGGACGTTGGCAATTTGATCTCTGGTTCCTCTGCCTTTTCTAAAACCAGCTTGAACATCAGGAAGTTCACGGTTCACGTATTGCTGAAGCCTGGCTTGGAGAATTTTGAGCATTACTTTACTAGCATGTGAGATGAGTGCAATTGTGTGGTAGTTTGAGCATTCTTTGGCATTGCCTTTCTTTGGAATTAGAATGAAAACTGACCTTTTCCAGTCCTGTGGCCACTGCTGAGTTTTCCAAATTTGCTGGCATATTGAGTGCAGCACTTTCACAGCATCCTCTTTTAGGATTTGAAACAGCTCAACTGGTATTACATCACCTGCACTAGCTTTGTTCGTAGTGATGCTTTCTAAGGCCCATTTGACTTCACGTTCCAAGATGTCTGGCTCTAGATTAGGGATCACATCATTCTTCATAGTAGGTGAGGCATTTTCTACTGCATATCATTAATTCACTGTTACTAATGCTATGATTGGTCAGTGATTTTAGGTGTTGGCAGTCTTATCTGGCTATTAGAAACATCCTGTCAACTTTCACTCTGATTTTAGCCCCTACTAGTGATTGTTGCCTGCTTCATTGTATAAGGATTACAAAATAGTTTTTTAATTATATCACTCTTACTACATTTATTAGTTGAAATTCTTTATATTTAATGACTCTACAATACAGAAATGCAGAATAAATGATTATTTCCCCCCTGACTTTGCTGGTGTTTAGAATAATGGATTGGTGCTACAGGAAGCTCTTAAAATGACCAATGAAGTTTTTTGTTTGTTTTTGTTTTAGTTGTTTTAGTGTCATGGATTTTTATGTATTATTTGTGTCTTCATCCATTGTGGTTGCTGTTGGTGATACTTTAATTGTCTCATCTCTGGGCGTTTAGAGTCTCTTCAATGGACTCCTGTGTTCTTTTGATAACTTCATTACTTTTTGTCACAAGGAATCTCAGGTTCATCTTGTACATTTCTTGTCCCAGACTTGGAATCAGATATTTCTTCAGGAAGCCCTGGTTTCTTCAGGCGAGAAATGGTTGTAGAAGTCACAGTCGGGATGTTAGGGGTGTTACTTGCTACTGGTTTCGTTAGTGCTTCTAGATATTTATAGTGCTTAGACTCAGGAAATGATTGTTTTTTGTTTGTTTTTAAAGAAGAGGAATAAATAGATGATTTTTACTGATATTTCCAATTTCCATAAAAATTAGAGATTTAACAAAACATATATTTTATTTACTTACTTTTGGCTGTGTCGGGTCTTTGTTGCTGCACAGGCGTTTTTCTCTCGCTGTGGCCAACAGGGGCTTTTCTGTTGGGCAGGTGGGGTGTGTGGGCCTCACTGCAGCGGCGTCTTCTGTTGTGGCGCGCGGGCTCTAGGGTGTGCGGGCTTGGTTGCGACTCCTGGCACCGGAGCACAGGCTCAGCAGCTGTGGCGCATGGGCTCTGTTGCTCCAGAGCATGTGGCATTTTCCTGGGCCAGGAATTGAGCCCACATCTCTGCATTGGCAGGTGGAGTCTTTACCACTAGGCCACCAGGGAAGCCCCCGAGTTTTGATTTTGGCTTATTTTATGTTTGTGTCTTTTTTATTTTATGCTAAAAATCCTTTACGCTAAAAATACTCCTATAATACATCTTACTAGTCATAAGAAGACTAATTAATGCAACTTAAGATTCCTTTATGTTATTTTTGTCCTTAGGCTATATTCCACTAGGGATATAAGAACAGAATACTTATTTTAAATAGGCTTAAAATAATTGTTCCTATGTGCTTATCCTGCCAACTTGAAAACCAGGTCATTTACTTCACTTTGCTTTTGATTTTTCAAGAATACTCTAATTTTTCCTTATTAATTTTTTGATAAAAAATATGTACATTGTTTCAAAATGCTAGGGGTATTTTTTTTTTTAAAGATGCTGCTGTTTGACACATCATAATTCTCCCAATATTCTATCACTAACTAAAGCAACATATCATTTTACCATATGTTTTAAAATTTAGTATCTGCTTGTATGAGTTTTTAAGGTCCAAATTTAAAAGTCCAGTGGATGGCTGCTAGATGGCAGTAAATATATATATTGCTTCTTAGAATTGCCAGTGTTTTACTGGATTTTGTCATGAGAAGGCAAATGTATATATAATTGCTTAAAAGTTGTGATTGTGATGTTTGCAGATAATCAGTAAATAATTCCACCCTCCTCCCTAGTCAATTAACAACTATTTAAAGATGTCTTATAGAGTCAAACTTTTAGATTATGTGGCTTAAATTTGCCAGATGGGGCACTTTTCTATTGGAGGAGAAAGAAGGAATCTTATCCCAAAAGTTTTTTGTATGTGTAATTTTGCTGAATGCCTGGCTGCCATGGAAATAGATGTTAAAATAAGCTCTTGAGTAGGTAGGCAGTGATGAAACTGGCTGTGCTGCTGTGCTGGGCGCTAGACTTTATTTGGCCCTGCCTTCCTCTCATCCTTCCTGTTTGTTTTGTTTGTTTTTTCAGTATCTATGCTTTTAGAATATTCTGTGTACTGGCTTATGTAAGTTCCATCAGTGGTTTTCTTTTGCTTACACTGGTACTATTTAGATAAGTAAGATATTTTATCTCATAGGTTGTTGAATTGGCTTTTTTTTTTTAAGTAAATTCTTACTGATTTACTATACTTAAGGGGTATAGACTGGTATATTGATTTTTTTTTTTTTTCTTTTAAGCAGTTTTATTGAAGTGGGCACATTAGGTGTTAATGCTTCTTGGAAAAGGTCTGGAAGGACCTGTATCAAGTTGTTAATGGTGGTGGGAGTATAGAAAATGTTTACTGTCTACTTTGTATTGTTAAAATGTTTGATTTTTTTTTTTAATCAAATGTGTACTGCTTCATTAACTGTAAAATTTTCCACTTCCAAAAAGTTTGTTATTGATCAGTAATTTAAATGTATAAAAAATCTGAGGAAAAGTAGAAATCCTCTGTTATTGCATATATATATATATATATATATATATATATATTTGTTTGTTTGGCCTTGACTCTGACATTGAATTGTGTAACATTGGTCCTTAGTTACTGTACCTAGATACCAAGGCTAACACTATTTATGTCACAGTGTTGTCATGAGGTTAAATGGGATAATATTACTAAAGCATAATGCCTGGCATATGATGAATGAGCAGGGGAGTCTTTGTAGATCCTCTGTAGGTCTTAGGAGGGGTGTAGCTGTGTACATATGAGGAGTGTATTGTGGAATCTTACAAGAGCTTTGTCTTCATTTGAGCTCACTACCTTCTCTTGGCACTTCAACTTTTCTTCCCTGTATGTATATTCCCAGAGGACTCATTTCTAGTTTTTCTGCCCAACAGAGACTTTGAGTCCACTTTATACCTGTTGTGTTACTATTACCTACAAATTGGTATATTCATTTACCTTGCTCAGTAAAGTGTAAGAAGTCAGAATTCAGGTTTTATAGGTATCCTTGATGAATTGACCTCCTCCGTATCAAACTGGGTCATGTGATTTTAAAAAAGGATTTTTTGGTTTGTTTCTTCCAGATGTCACTGTAGAAATAACCTGGGAAGTTTGGAATTTTCAAGATCCTTTGTCGATACATAAATCAACAGCTTTGGAAATGAATGTTTGGAACTATTCCCAGAATATTACAGATATGAGGTTTTTGTAGGCATATGTCTACAAATACTTCACAAAGGCAGACTCTTGGGGACAATCAGGATGACTGCAAAACTGTGTCACATATGATATGTAATGAAATACAGAAGCATATAACTTATCTGCAGATATAGTCATATTGTTGCAGTCCAAATATCTATTTTTTTCATTTAATTTTCCTAATGGGTAAAACACTTATATGGCCAATAAGTTTTAAAAAAATACATAAAGTAATATAGTAAAAAATAACTTGCATCCCATCTTTTCCCTCCATTTTTTTGAATTTCCTTCTTTCTGCTGGTGTTTATCATGCATCATCATCATTCTGGTATTTCCTATGCAGAGAAAAACAAACACAGATTTGCCTTCTTATTCCTCTCTCTGTCTCTTTTTCAACCTTCAGTTTTTAAGTCATACTTACTATTCTGCACTTTTCAGATTTGTCGATTAACACATCTGGGAAATGTTTGTATACCAGGACACAGAGAGTGCCCTCATTCATGTGTCCTCTTATCACTCTTTTGAGGTATAATTTTTATAGCAAAAAATTAAACCATTATAAATGTAAAAACCAATGATTTAAAAATAAATGCATAGAGTTATGCTTTTATCACCACAGTCCAGTTTTAGAACATTTTTATCGCCCCTAAAAGGTTACTTCCTGCCCAGGTGCAGTCAGTGCTTACTCCCATCTTCAGCCTCAGGGAACCCTGGAGCACCACACTTGTTTTTGCCAGCTCTGTGCTAGTCAGTTTTATGGATGTGATGTAGTTTTTTAAAACCACTCCCCTATTTTTGGATCTTTGGGTTGCTGTTGACCTTTTTCTTTTACAAACAATTCTGAGGTGAGGTAACTTTATACATGCATTATTTCATACCTATGCAAGAGTATCTATAGGATAAGTTTCTAGGAGTAGGGTTACTGATTTAAAGGGTGTATATACATTTTAAAAAATAATTATTGCAGGTTTTTCCGCATATAGGTTATACAGACTTATAGTCTCCCCTGCACCATAATTGTTCGTTTTCTCAAACATTACCAGCCAAGTATGTTATCAGATTTCTGAACTTGTGCCAGTCTGCTGGTGGAAGATGGTGCCTTGGAGTCATTTTATTTGCATTTCTGTTATAAATGACTTTGATCTTCTTTTTATACATTTAAGGGCCATTTACTTGTATTTATTTTTATGTCAACTCTCTCTTCTTATGTTCATTTTTCTGTTCAGTAGTTAGTCCTTTTAAAAATGACTCATTTCTAGGTGTTCTTTGAAATCAGAGATTAACTCTTTGTAGAAACACGAATTATTATCCTTTTAGAGGTTGTCATTTGTGTTTCGATTTGCTTGCTTTGTGTAGTTCCTGTTCGTCATGTAGTTTTCTATTGCTAAATTTACCAATATTTCCTTTTATAGCTTCTGAACTTTGAGTTTATTAATTATTTAAAGTAAGGCCTATATTGAATATCCTTCCAAGGTCATTAACTCATCACCAGTTTGAATTAAGTTAGAGATTTAGCCAGATCTACTGACTTGCATCTGTGACAAATACCTTTGAACGTTATCTGACACGTATACGAGTATATCTGTTGGATAAATTTTGATGTATATTCTTGGGGCTGTGGATATGCATGTTTTTAAAATTTTGACAGTTACCATCACACTAAATCCATGTTCTTCCCAAGACCATTAAGATACATAATTGCTAATAACTGGTGAGGAAATTAATGGTGATTTGTGTTCAAGGTGCCAGATTGTGAGACTCTTGCAGTGCTACTAGAAAAGCTGTGGTCAAAACTGGAATGTGACAGTGTGACAGTGTCAGTTGCTCAGTCATGTCTGACTCTTTGCCACCTTATGGACGGGCTGTAGCCCACCAGGCTCCTCTGTGCGTTGGATTCTCCAGGCCAGAATACTGGAGTGGGTTGCCATGCCCGCTTCCAGGGGATCCTGTTGAACTAGGGATCAAACCTCTGTCTCTTAGATCCGAGACATGGGCAGGCAAGTTCTTTACCACTAGTGCCACCTGGGAAGCCCCCCAGAATAGAATACTTGGCTGTAAATAAAAATTTTTTTCCATTATGTATTGATCGTCACAGCAACAGAATTAAATTTTAGAAATTCTTGAAGAATTTCCATTATCTCTTAAAGTGCCAGTTCTGCATCGTCCTTCTTGACATTTGCCCTAGAGCACCACTTGTACGGGTGCACGAGGAAGCGTGTTCTAATTATGTCTGTTGCAGCCTGTTTGTGATATTGAAAAACTGGACACCACTTATATCATTAGTAGAAAAGTTGAACCATCATAAATTCATACAATGATTATATCGCAAAAGTAAGTTGATAGTATTTACTGATTGGAAAGATCTGTGAAAGAAACAAATTTGAAAGGCAATGTGTTAAATATAGTACCAATTATGAAAAATATATTCACAGAAATCCTATATATGGACACATAGACATGTATATAAATGGAAAATTCTGGAAAAAAAATCTGGAAAGACATATCCCCAAATGATAAAAGTGATTACCAGTGGGAAGTGGTTTGGGATTGTGTATGGTAATTTAGAACTCTCTTTTAAAGTTTTATTATTTATACAAGGATAAGATATTCATAAATTGTGTAGCTAAAAGCTAATTTTACACATACTTGGGGAATAAAAGTATGTGGTATTGTACATGTATCCTCGTAAATGCAGAGTAAGGGGACTGGAAGGATAGTATGAATAGAGGACAGTAGTCTTGTTGATGAGGGGTGTGAGAAGAGAAATGAAAAACTGCGTGTACTTGTGTGCTTCTGTATTTCTGTATGTTCATAAAGCAAACGATGAATTCATGTATTAATATCTGTGATGGAAAAAGGAGTAAATTCTTTGAGACCGAGAATTCAATCAGAATATGATTTCATTTTGTCAGGCTCATTTAATAGTTCTTAATGAAAATACTAGCTGCTGGTTGAATCACTAGGTAGAGAATAAAGATACATTTTACTAGTTTGCTGATTTATTTACTTGATATGATGTGTTTTCATCACTTTAGGGCAAATACAAGAATAAAAATAAGTAAACCTTTTCCCATATACCATCATGAATACTAGTTGTTTCTAATACCATGCATTATGGTAAATATAGAGTTGTTCTCTTCACTTATATCCTCATCTGAAATTTTCTCCTCTTCTCCTCTTTTCTTCTACAACTTCTCCTGCAGTCTGGATATCTCTCTAGTTCAGTTTTCTTAGTTTACTGGCCCAGGATCAGATCTATTCTTACGAAATGGGAATTAGCAATGACGTTTCCAGTCAGTCCTTCTTTCTCTATCTACCTTATATTTCGTTCCAGATTATGGCAAGAAATACCTGGAGTAACAGGCAGATTTGGCCTTGGAGTACAGAATGAGGCAGGGCGAAGGCTAATAGAGTTTTCCCAAGAGAACGCACTGGTCATAGCAAACACCTTTTTCCAGCAACACAAGAGAAGACTCTACACATGGACATCACCAGATGGTCAATACCAAAATCAGATTGATTATATTCTTTGCAGCCAAAGATGGAGAAGCTCTATACAGTCAGCAAAAATAAGACCGGGAGCTGACTGTGGCTCAGATCATGAACTCTTTATTGCCAAATTCAGACTTACATTGAAGAAAGTAGGGAAAACCACTGGACCATTCAGGTATGACCTAAATCAAATCTCTTAGGATTATACAGTGGAAGTGACAAATAGATTCAAGGGATTAGACGTGACAGAGTGCCTGAAGAACTATGGACACAGTTTTGTGACATGGTACAGGAGACAGGGATCAAGATCATCCCCAAGAACAAGAAATGCTAAAAGGCAAAATGGTTATCTGAGGAGGCCTTGCAAATAGCTGTGAAAAGAAGAGAAGCAAAAGGCAAAGTAGAAAAGGAAAGATATACCCATTCAAATGCAGGGTTCCAAAGAACAGCAAGGAGAGATAAGAAACCCTTTCTCAGTGATCAATGCAAAGAAATAGAGGAAAACAACAGAATGGGAATGACTAGAGATCTCTTCAGGAAAATCAGAGATACCAGGGAAACATTTCACTCAAAGATGGGCACAATAAAGGACAGAAATGGTATGTACCTAACAGAAGTAGAAGATATTAAGAAGAGGTAGCAAGAATACAGAAGAACTATACAAAAAAGATCTTCACGACCCAGATAATCACGATAGTATGATATCTCATCTAAGGCCAGACATCCTGGAGTGTGAAGTCAAGTGGGCCTTAGGAAGCGTCACTACAAACGAAGCTAGTGGAGGTGATAGGATGTTGAGCTATTTCAAATCCTAAAAGATGATGCTGTGAAAGTGCTGCACTCAACATGCTAGCAAATTTGGAAACCTCAGCAGTGGCCACAGGACTAGAAAAGGTCAGTTTTCATTCCAGTCCTAAAGAAAGGCAATGCCAAAAAATGCTCAAACTACCACACAATTGCACTTATCACACACACTAACAAAGTAATGCTCAAAATTCTCCAAGCCAGACTTCAACAATACATGAACTGTGAAGTTCCAGATGTTCAAGCTGGATTTAGAAAAGGCAGAGGAACCAGAGATCAAATTGCCAACATCCGCTGGATCATCGAAAAAGCAAGAGCATTCCAGAAAAACATCCACTTCTGCTTTATTGACTACTCCAAAGCCTTTTAACTGTGTGGATCACAACAAACTGTGGAAAATTCTGAAAGAGATGGGAATACCAGACCATCTGATCTGCCTTCTGAGGAATCTGTTTGCAGGTCAAGAAGCAACAGTTAGAGCTGGACGTGGAACAACAGACTGGTTCCAAATCGGGAAAGAAGTACGTCAAGGCTGTTCATTGCCACCCTGCTTATTTAACTTATATGCAGAGTACATCATGAGAAATGCCAGGCTGGATGAAGCACAAGCTGGAATCAAGATTGCCTGGAGAAATAATCAGTCACCTCAGATATGCAGATGACACCACACTTACGGTAGAAAGTGAAGAACTGAAGAGCCTATTGATGAAAGTGAGAGAGGAGAGTGAAAAGGTTATCTTTAAAGCTCAACATTCAGAAAACTAAGATCATGGCATTTGGTCCCATCACTTCATGGCAAATAGTTGGGGAAACAGTAGAAACAGTGAGCGACTTTACTTTTGGGGGCTCCAAAATCAGTGCAGATGGTGGCTACAGCCATGAAATTTAAAAATGCTTGCTTCTTGGAAGAAAAGTTATGACCAACCTAAGACAGCATGTTAAAAAGCAGTGACATTACTTTGCCAACAGAGGTCCATCTAGTCAAGGATATGGTTTTTCCAGTCGTCATGTATGGATGTGAGAATTGGACTATAAAGAAAGCTGAGTGCTGAAGAATGGATGCTTTTGAACTGTGGTGTTGGAGAAGACTCTTGAGAGTCCCTTGGACTGCACAGAGATCCAACAAGTCCATCCTAAAGGAAATCAGTCCTGAATATTCATTGGAAGGACTGATGTTGAAGCCGAAACTCCAATACTTTGGCCACCTGATGCAAAGAACTGACTCATTTGAAAAGACCCTGATGCTGGGAAAGATTGAAGGCAGGAGGAGAAGGAGACGGACAGAGGATGAGATGGATGGCATCACTGACTCAATGGACATGAGTCTGAATAAACTCCAGGAGTTGGTGATGGACAGGGAGGCCTGGCGTGCTGCCGTCCATAGGGTCAGAAAGAGTCGGACACGACTGAGCGACTGAACTGAACTGAATGGTCTCTTGATTCTGTGTTGTGTTCTTCTAGTTCTTCCATTTTCCACATGACAGCCACAGTGATCTAAAACCTACATCAGATTATGTCAATCCTACGCACAAAATTTTGTAATGGTTCTGTTGCTGTCAGGTTCTGCTTGTCTGTTGGTGGTCAAAATGCTTCTCAATATGATCATTAATAATTAGACCCAGAGGGATGGTATGGGGTGGGAGATGGGAGGGGATTCGTGTTTGGGAACGCATATACACTCGTGGTGAATTAATGTCAATGTTTGGCAAAACCAATACAGTAATGTAAAGTAAACTAAAGTAAAAATAAAAATTATTAAAATAAAAAAAAATAAAAAAAAAAATAATTAGAGCTTCTGTATTTGCCACATTTCCCCTTGCACTCCAGTTCTCCAGAGTGTATTTCTCATTTCAGACTGTCTGAACATCTTGATTCCTTTTCCTTGACCACCTTCCCTGATACCCTAAGACTGATTTATCTCCCTTTATACAGAACGTGGTCACAGTAGTTATCTATGTGCTATAATTGCTCACTTGTTTAACTGACGCCTCCACTAGACTTCGTCTCAGATTGTGAACCCTGTTCCTGTTCACTTCCTGTATATTATCTGCTTTAGGTAAAATATGGGAATCAGTGGATGGTTAATCTTATCAATGCGTGCCCCTCTCAGCCATTTTCTTCTTAGCCTTCGCTGTTCTTTCTCCACCTAGCGATAGAGGGGGTAGAAGGAATAGGGAAACGGGCAGAGGAGAGAGGAAACAGGAAGAGAGAAGGAAAGTTTGCTGCTGGGTTCTAGTATTCTATACCTAATCCTTTTTTCCCGCCTCACACTTCAAGGATAAAATAATTTATTGTCATTATTACAAAGGATGGGCAGTTCCTTTTTCAGTTTCAGATTTCTGGGCAAGTGATATGGTTTTTAGTTTGAAAACTAAAAAGGCAATATTTGTATGCTGACGTATTAAGAGAAATTGCGCTGATGCCTGCCATTTACTTTAAAGTCCCTGTCCTATAATTCCAGCATCTGCCACAGCTGAGTCTGGTCCTGATACATGGTCTCTTTCTTCAAACCCGGTTAGCGTGCTTTGTAATTTTTATTAAAGGCTGGACATGGTGTACTGGGTAAAAGGAACAGGCCTTTAATAAGTGGGTTTATGTTTACTGTATGAAAGCTAAGCTTTGTTTACTGTTGGTGTAGCTGTAGATGTCAGGCTAAAATTTCCTTTGGTGTCCTTGCTTTTGTCTTCTTCGGGTTTTCCTAGAGATTTCTTAAGTGAGTCTGATACGTGCAGTTCTTTCATTTGTAATCCGCTGTTACTATGCAGGAGTTCTCCGGATATCAGCCAAGGTGTGGGGGGAGGGGACGCGTTCCATAGCCCTGTGATCAGGTCTCATTCTTTGGTGCACTGGTGTCCCTTGGCTATGACCTTCTCAGATGCTTCTCCTTAGATGAGACTGGAAAGCTTGAGGGGGCTGGAGTTGGGTATTTTACTTAGCCAGGTCAGTTAGCTAGCTAGTTAAGTCACTTCAGTCGAGTCCGACTCTGTGTGACCCCATAGTCAGCAGCTCACCAGGCTCCGCCGTCCCTGGGATTCTCCAGGCAAGAACACTGGAGTGGAGTGCCATTTCCTTCTCCAGTGCATGAAAGTGAAAAGTGAAAGTGAAGTCGCTCAGTCTGACTCTTAGAGACCCCATGGACTGCAGTCTACTAGGCTCCTCCGTTCATGGGATTTTCCAGGCAAGGTACTGGAGTGGGGTGCCATTGCCTTCTCCGAGCCAGGTCAGTTAGGCTCTAGAAAAACCCCAACAGATTAGGCTGTGATTGTTTCTCTTGAGGGCAAGTTTTATTAAGAAGAATAGAATGCTTTGGCCATGTTTCAAAACGGGTAAAAAAGTTCTCTCCTTGCCAGAGCATCAGGGAGATTTTTCTCTGATCTTCGCTGTGAGAACCTCATTCCTCTGTGAGTCCTCATTTCGAGTGCCTGAAAGCGTGGGGGCTCCCTGAATACTGAGTCCCCTTGGAGTTTTTAACTCTCACGATGTCCACAGTGAGCCTCCAGCACTTCATCACCAACACCTGACTAGCTCCAGCAGGGGTTTCTTTTCCTGCGCTCCTGCTTCTCTGATAAATTGTGGTTTTCTGTATTTGCCTGTTTGTCTGCAGTTTTGGGGGCAGTGGTTGGTTCTGTAACCTCAGTTCTCTAATAGATCTAAGAAGACTGCTGCTATTCAGTTTGTTTTTTTTTTCTTGTGGGAATGGGAGTGATGACTACTGATCTTACAGGCTAGATGGAAAACTGCAAGTCTTTAGCCATTTTCTTTAAATATGAGTGGTTCACAGATAGGTGGAGGGATGGTGGAAAGATATATCATGAAGTAAGTAGAGTAAAAACACTGATGGGAGAATCTGTGTGCTCTGACCAACAAAAGGTAAGATACAGAAAATTGTCTAGAAACTCGGAAAAACCTTTATATTTGAGCAAAACTTTGTCAAATGAATAGGAGTTGCCAGATGGAAAACTAGAAGGTGGGATGCTCTGTGGCCAGAGGCCGTTTGTGCTGGGAGAATTGGAAGGGGTGAAAGCCTGGCATGGCTGGAGCACAGAGGCTATTCCTGCCTGATTCTTGCTTCTGAATATTTGATTAGAATACACTTTCCAGTACCCACACCTCTCTAGTTCCTTGCTTCAGGGCCAGTACTTGCAGTTGGAGTGCTCATCTTTTACTTTGGCCTAACCCTCAGCCAAGCATCTTGGTGGGGTTTTCATAAGGAAAATAAAAGTTCCAGGGGTATTATAATGCAGTATAAAAGTCTTTCAAACTTTTTTTGAACACAAATTTTGTGTAACAGCCCTATATATACACACATAAACAATGGAAACACACATTTCACAAAGTAATAATTATGCCATGTTTATTTCACTCTGGTATTTTCTGATCTTTTCTACTTCATTTTAAAAAAACTACTAGTGAGGACCCACCAAATTCCATTCACAGTCCGTTAACAGGGTTTGACTCATAGTTTGAACACTGCTTGTGTAAGGGAATCATGATATATCAGGTAGTACTCTCAGAGTACTGCCAGAATTATCCCCCAATTTTTTTATTCAGTTGTAAATGGTATCATTTTAATTTCTGATTGTTTTGTATATAGGAATACAATTGATTTAGCTATGTTGATTATGAACCCTGTGATCTTGCTAAAACCACTTAGTATTAGTTCCATGGGTTTTTTCTGTAGATTATCATGTCTGTTTTAAATGTTTCATAGACTTCACCAGTGAAGCTTTTTGGGTATGGTTTTCTTTGTGAGAAAGTTTTACACTGCAGATTCAATTTTTAAAATAGATCGTCTGTTTCAGTTTTTATTTCTTACTGAGTGTGCTGCTGTTGTAGTTTCTTTCAAGGGATTTGTCCATTTTCTCTAAATTGCTGAATTTATTGGCAGGAAATTGATTGTAATATTCCTTTATTATCCTTTTAATATTTGTACACTCTGTAGTGACATCACTTCCTTTATTCCTGGTAATGGTAACTTGCATCTTTCCTCTTTTTTTCATGATCCATTTGTCTAGATTAGCAATTTTGTTGCTCTCAAGAAGTCAGATTTTGTTTCTTGATTTTCTCTATTTTTCTATTTTCATTAATATTCATGTTAATTTTTATATCTTCTACTTACTTCCTGTTTAATTTGTTGTTTTCTTCCTAGTTTCTTAAGGTACAAGTTGAAGGTCATTGATTTGAAAAGTTCCTTTTTTAATGTACATGTTTAGTGCTATAAATATACGCCTAAGTTCTGCTTTAGCAATGTCCCACACTTTGCAATGCGTTGTGTTTTTGTTTTCATTCTGTTCAGAATACTTTTTAATTTTCCATTTTATTTCTTCATTTACTAATGGGTTATTTTGACATGTGTTACTAAATTTCCAAATGTTTGTAGACTTTTCAGAGATCTTTCTGTTATTGGTTTCTAAATTAATTCCATTTTGGTCATACTTTGTGTAACTTAAATGCTTTCAAACTTATCTGATACTTAATTGTGACTCAGAATATATTCTTGATAAATGTTTTGTGCGCGTTTGAAGAGAATGTATATTTTCTTTGTGTTGAGTTCAGGTTGAGTTTGTTGATAGCGTTATTTACTTTTGCTTGGGATTTGTTGAACTTCTTGGATCCCTGCTGCTGCTAAGTCGCTTCAGTTGTGTCTGACTCTGTGTGACCCCATAGATGGCAGCCCACCAGGCTCCGCCATCCCTGGGATTTTCTAGGCAAGAACACTGGAGTGGGTTGCCATTTCCTTCTCCAATGCATGAAAGTGAAAAGTGAAAGTGAAAGCGTCCGACTCTTTGACCCCATGGACTGCAGCCTACCAGACTCCTCCGTCCATGGCGTTTTCCAGGCAAGAGTACTGGAGTGGGTTGCCATTCTTGGATCCCTACCTACATTTATAGTTTTCGTCTAGTTTGGAAACACTTTGGCTATAATTTCTTGAAAAATTCTTTATTTTTTTCTCTTTCCTTAGGGACTCCAGCAACATGTTTGTTAGACTTTTGAACGTTGTGTGGCACCTTCCTCATACTCTTCTCATTTTTTGTAGAGAGGTGGGGGTTCTTTTTTCTGTATATTTTGAATAATTTCTATTACTGTGTCTTCAAGTTCACTGTTCTTTTCCTCATCTAGTGTTTTTTAATCTCAGACTTCGTAGTTTTCATATTTAGAAATTTGAGTCCTTTAAAAATAGTTTCTATTGTCTCTGTTTGACTTTTTGAACATATGGAATACACTTACAAGTAATTGATGTCCTTAGGTGCTAATTGTAACGTTTGTGACAGTTCTGGATCAGTTTTGAGTGATCAGTTATTCTCACTGTGGATCATGTTTTCCTACCTCTTATGCCTTTTAATCTTTGATCGGATGCCAGATATTGTGAATTTTGCCATTTTGGGTACTGGATATTTCTAGTTCTATAAATCTTCTTGGACTTTTTCTTAGGATGTAAAGTTACTTGGATACAGTTTGATCTTTGGGGATCTTACTTTTAAAATTTGTTAGGCAGGTCAGGAGCTCAGACAGGGCTATTTAATTATTTTCTGCTACTAAGATAAGACCTTCCTGGGTACACTACCCAGTGTCCCATAAATTATGAGTCTTTTTAGTCTGGCTAGCAGGAACAAACACTTTTTTTGGCTTCATGTAAACACCAGGCACTGTTCCATTTAATCCTTTCTGGTGGGTCTTTGCATGCCTAGGTTGATTTCCTCCCATACATGTGCTGGTAAGTCCTTTGCTGAATTATTGAGGGCAACTCTTTGCCCATTTCCAGGATTCTCTTTCTGTGCAGCCTTCTGCTTCCTGGTAGTCTGTTGTATGAATTCTGGCTACTTTGGCCTGCCTAGACTCTTATCTCTGCTTCTTCAAAGAAGTCTTAGACTTCTGCCTCAGTTCCCTCTCAGTGTTCCATGGCCTGCTCTCAGGGCAGTAAAGTAAAAACGTGAAAGTCACTCAGTCGTGTCTGACTTCTTGTGATCCAGGCCAGAATACTGGAGTGGGTAGCTGTTACCTTCTCCAGGGTATCTTCCCAGCCCAGGGATTGAACCCAGGTCTCCTGCATTGCAGGCACATTCTACCGTCTGAGCCACCAGGGAAACTTTTACTCACCTTATTTGTTTTCTGTCTTTTGAAGAATGTCTGTCCTTTTTTGCCTGCGGTTCAGTGACTTGGAAGCGATGTGTTTAAAGAGTTTTGTTTTTTGTTTTAGGCTGGAGAGTGAATCTGATTGCTTGTTACTCCATTTTGGCTGAAAGAGGAGACTAATAAGTTCTTTAAAAGAAAATATTTTATACACTAAAAAAAAGATCAGTAAGTCAAGATACCAGAAACCACAGAAATGGTGCATCAAAATTTATGCTGAGTGCCTGTTGAAGAAATTACCAGTTTAGGGCATTCTATTCGTGGGATTGGGGCTGATAATATTAAGTTTGTGAGTTAGACAAAAGGTCAGGTTGTCATTAAGAGTTTCATTCCTTTATGTATTTATTCCTCTATTTACTTGTACCTTCTTTTACATTATCTCATTGAGACTATGGAAGCATTTAGCTTAGTGTCATAAATGTTACTTTAGGATTTTATGCTGATGATAGTTAATAGAAGGTTTGCATTTTTTGGTAATCATTTGAATAGCTGACAGAGGATGAGATGGTTGGATGCATCACCGACTCGATGAACATGAGTTTGAGCAAGCTCTGGGAGTTGGTGATGGACAGGGAGGCCTGGCGTGCTGCACTCCCTGGGGCTGCAGAGAGTCGGACACGACTGAGGGCTGAACTGTATTGTACTGAATGGCTGTATTACTTGAGGATACTGCAAAACTTAGGTTCTGGGGAACTTTTGGGAAAAGTGAGTCACTTCCAGATACTCAGTACATTTTGTACCTTTTTCTAACGTCAGGCCTTAAACTTTTTGACTAGAACTCTTAAATAATGTCTTGGTATTTCAGTATTGTCTGAAAGATGGTTGTAAACTTAATTTGACCCTATTCTTGATGATAGTGACTGTATTATTGACAAACCTTCGTGCCCACTTACATCTGAGATTAAATACAGTATTTATACATTGCCTGTTCTCTGCTTAACCAAATACAGCATTTTAATCTTTGTGGAAGAAGTGTAATTACTTTCTTTTGATAACCAGGGTAATGACAGTACGTCCTGTTGACAATAGGGTTAATGACAGGTTATGCAGCAAACGGAGATTTTGGCAAAGTTAAAAACCAAGTGCAGGTGAAAATGTAAGTCATTTACAACTAAATCACTTAATATTTAGTTAAAATAATGAGCAATAGTCACATTATATTTTAAAAGATATTCTTGTCATATAAGTATGAAAAGGTGAAAGCCAGTGAAATAACTATCTGAATTTCACTATCAGATCAGTTTATCACATTGCACCTTAAGATGATTTTACATTGTACTTGGAGATAGAGTGTTAGGCCTTATAGAACTTTATCTATTTATTTTTTTACTTTACAGTATTGTATTGGTTCTGCCATACATTGACATGAATCCACCATGAGTGTTACGTGTGTTCCCTATCCTGAGCCCCCCTCCCACCTCCCTCCCCATCCCATCCTGTCCCTTTGGGTCATCCCAGTGCACCAGCCCTGAGCACCCTGTATCATGCATCGAACCTGGACTGGCGATTCGTTTCACGTGTGATAATATACATGTTTCAATGCCATTCTCCCAAAGACCTTATAGAATTAATGGGGGATTCATTTAAAATACAGGAAGAATTTCATTTCCTTAGAGTCTAACTTAATTTTTTTAAAGAAAGTACAGTATTGACAAGAAAATGCATTACTGATAACCTTAAAGTAAACATTAAATATTAGAGTTTAATATTTATAACTTTATAATAAAATAAACATTTCACTTGGTTTCTGGTTGTTATAAAAAACTCATTATAGAAAGTATGGAAAATTTAGAAAAGTAGACATAAAAAAGGAAAAGGCGATGGCACCCCACTCCAGTAGGACAGAGGAGCCTGGTAGGCTGCAGTCCATGGGGTCGCGAAGAGGCGGGCACGACTGATCGACTTCCCTTTCACTTTTCACTTTCATGCATTGGAGAACGAAATGGCACCCCACTCCAGTGTTCTTGCCTGGAGAATCCCAGGGACGGGGGAGCCTGGTGGGCTGCCGTCTGTGGGGTCACACAGAGTCGGACACGACTGAAGTGACTTAGCAGCAGCAGCAGACAGAAAAAAGATTACTCATAATTCAGACATTGTAGAGATAACTGCTATTAACATTTTATTATATCCTTTTAAGTCTTTACCTGTGTGTGTGTCTGTGTGTATTTAGAATGGTTGTTTTAATTTTTCTTTTAACCAGTTTTAACGGTGACTGTGACTCCTAAATGAGTATTTTAATTTGTATATTAGTTACAGATAAATTTTTAAATGGTGATAGATTGTTACTACCTGATAGCACAGAATGACACTGAGTAAAAATCTGAATTTAAGCTCTTTTCCTGCCTCTGATGAGCTGTAACCTTAATAAGGTTCTGCCTCTGTTTGCTTTATTAAACCAGTGGGTAATAGTAATTTTCCTGTTTGCCTACATAAAGAAAGTGAAAGCATTAGTCACCCAGTCATGTCTGACTCTTTGTGACCCCATGGACTGTAACCCGCCAGGTTCCTCTATCGATGGAATTTTCCAGGCCATTTCCTTCTCTAAGGAATCTTTTCAACCCAGGGATGGAACCCAGGTTTCCTGCATTGCAGGCAGATTCTTTACTGTCTGAGGCATCAGGGAAGCTGACATTTGCCTAAGAGGTTTTGTTTTTTGATGGAAATGAAAGTGCTTTTAAAAGATGTGTTGTCAAATGTATTATTTTGTTATAATATTGAATAATATCCAGGTAATATATATTTCCATATCTGGTTAAATCTGATTTAACTCTGAGGTTTTCTTGTTCTCTCCCTTTCTCCCATTTTAATTAGGTAATCTTTATGAAAAACCATGCCACAATAGAAATTCTTATTTTTTAGATCTCTTGGAAGCACAAGCTTTACTGTGTATGTCTATATATATCTAAATATATACATATATACACATATATATAGGTATATCTATATATCTCTAAAAATTCTGTCTTTAATTGCAGGGTCTTCAGAGACCTACAGAAACACTTTTGTGACTTTCAGGATAACTATCCCTATATATAAAGTAGTCTTCATCCATTGTTTACAGCATCTTTGTTTACATACTTGTGCTTTCAAAATCCGACGCACTCATTGAACTAATTTTCTGTTGACTAAATTTACATACTGTTATCCCAAAGTCTTAACAAGCAGAACGTTGCTCTTTGCTAGTTGTATCTGCTGGAGTAATCTAGAGCAAAATATTACCTTCTGTGAGTTAGAGACAGCAGAGAGGGATAAAATCAGTCCAGGGCTAAAGTTAAGGCTGTTGAGAATATGAATAAGTAAAGTCAGGGTTGTGAACAGTTTCACGTGATGTCACAGTGTTAAGGGCAGACCCGTGTTACACCATTATGCTTTACGTAGTGATTGTGTTTTTGATGACTTTATTTCCTAACGTGCCACCAAATTCTAGTATTTCGATGTTTGTCCTTATTTCATATTGCTGCTGTTGCTGCTGCTAAGTCGCTTCGGTCGTGTCCAACTCTGTGTGACCCCATAGATGGCAGCCCACCAGGCTCCCCTGTCCCTGGGATTCTCCAGGCAAGAACACTGGAGTGGGTTGCCATTTCCTTCTCCAATGCGTGAAAGTGAAAAGTGAAAGTGAAGTTGCTCAGTCGTGTCTGACTCTTAGCGACCA
>SJYQ01005576.1:63505-156363 GCA_006410935.1 Redunca redunca | reverse complement strand
GATGTTGGCAATTTGATCTCTGGTTCCTCTGCCTTTTCTAAAACCAGCTTGAACATCAGGAAGTTCACAGTTCACGTACTGCTGAAGCCTGGCTTGGAGAATTTTGAGCATCACTTTACTAGTGTGTGAGATGAGTGCAATTGTGTGGTAGTTTGAGCATTCCTTGGCATTGCCTTTCTTTGGGATTGGAATGAAAACTGACCTTTTCCAGTCCTGTGGCCACTGCTGAGTTTTCCACATTTGCTGGCATATTGAGTGCAGCACTTTCACAGCATCATCTTTCAGGATTTGAAATAGCTCACCTGGAATTCCATCACCTCCACTAGCTTTGTTCGTAGTGATGCTTTCTAAGGCCCACTTGACTTCACATTCCAAGATGTCTGGCTCTAGATTAGTGATCACATCATCATGATTATCTGGGTCGTGAAGATCTTTTTTGTTTCCTTTAAAGAGTCATTAAAGAATTTGAGTGTGTTCTTTCCCTCATGGTTAGTATTACATTGTTTATTATTTTCATTATTACTTAAAAATTTGACACATTTTCCTATAAATTTTGCTAAGATAACAGTACTGCCAAGCTTCTCAACTACTTTTAAAAGTTTACTTATAAAGGAATAAGAGTATTTTGTCAAGAATGAAAGAAAGAGGAAGGAGAAAAGGGAGGGAGGGAGGAAAGAATAGAGGGAAAGAGAGGAAAGGAGGGAGGGGAAAAAATAAAGCTATGAAATCATGAAATGCAAGTATCTAAGCTGGAAACAAGCTGCATCACCTTCATGAATCAGAGATATTTTTCTCTCATAAAGATATCTGCTTAGAAACATTAAAGGGCTAATTTTGTATATAACCCATGTTTATTTTGTGTCTAAATGCTCCTGACTTTCTGAAAGTAGAAAGGAATAGAGCATCCACTCACGTTCAGTTTAAGGACCTCCACTCTAGTACTCTTGCCTGGAAAATCCCATGGATGGAGGAACCTGGTGGGCTGCAGTCCATGGGGTCACTAAGAGTCGGACACGACTGAGCGACTTCACTTTCACTTTTCACTTGCATGTGTTGGAGAAGGAAATGGCAACCCACTCCAGTGTTCTTGCCTAGAGAATCCCAGGGACGGAGGAGCCTGGTGGGCTGCCGTCTGTGAGGTCTCACAGAGTTGGACACGACTGAAGCGACTTAGCAGCAGCAGCAGCAGCAGTCACTTAGAAAGCCCATACCGGGCACGTAGTGGAATCAAGCAGACATTTAGCATAAACTATTATTTGTACATATAGTTTAGGCACAGTGAGCCACTTTTATCAATTAATTGTGAGAACCCTCCTGAAATTCAGGTACTCCCAACCTCCCAGATGCCATCCAAGGGCCAGCCTTGAAAGTAGGCCATAAATAGCAGTCAGGCCTGCTGTGTTAACTCTCTTCATAGAAATATCTTAGCTTTCACTTTTCTTAGCTTTTTCTCTTTACATTGATAACTTTATCTCAGTTTCTCATTTCTTCACTAGAATCTTCTTAAGCCATTTTTCTATATTCTGTATTCTATTATTTATTTTTTGGTCACGCCATGCCACGCAGCACGTGGGATCTTAGTTACCAATCAGGGATCGAACCCATGCCCGCTGCAGTGGAAGGAGGGAGACTTAACCACTGGACCGCCAGTGAAGTCCTGATACTATATTATTTTAAAGACATATTTTCATTGCATTATTTCATTCTGTGTCTGTGTTACCTGTTTTTTTTTTTCCTTCATTATCACCATCATGGCATCTCAAGTCTTTAAAGTTTTAGTTGCTCAGTTGTGTCTGACTTTTTGTGACCCCATGGACTGTAGCCTGCCAGGCTCCTCTGTCCATAGAATTCAGGCAAGAATAGTGGAGTGGGTAGCCATTCCCTTCTCCAGGGATTCTTCCTGATCCAGGGATTGAACCGGGTCTCCTGCATTGCAGGTGGAGTCTTGACCACTGAGCCGCCTGGGAAGTCCCAAGTCTTTAAATGGTAGCTGTAATTTTCCAAATTGCTTTCACCTTGGGTGTTCCTCCTATATTACCTCATACTGTATTAGTCAGGAAACAAAGTAGAGAGTCTGTTAGTTGCTGAATATATCTAGTACAAGTTCTAGAAAAATAGCTCTATATCATTGGTTTTCAAACTGTGGGACATCTGAGTTCTCTGGAAAATTTGTTAAAACACAGATTGCTGAGTCCGTCTCCCCGAGTTTCTGATTCAGGATGCCTAGAATGGGGCCTGAGACTTTGCATTTCTGACAAGTTCCTGGGTGATGTCTGTGATGTTGGTCCTGGTGGCACCCTTTAAAAACCTCTTTTCTCGTTTATGATGAAATGTAAACTCATGCACACCAACATCCTGTGCTCTGTGGAGTGTGTGTGTGCACATGCCTGACACAGTGCTGAGAGTGAGCGAACAGGTGATGGCACTGTTGTCAACCTGTGTGTGTTGTGCACCTGCTGCTGTTCTTTCGAGACGTTCGTGAGACACATGCTCATGTAGATCAGCCTAAGAAATGGTTTTTAGAAAAGCATACTTTCTTATCTGTTTTTAAGATAAATAATAGAGCCCTCATATTTTTATGTGCTCAGGAAATCTTCCCCACATTACTTGGAATTTATCATGTCAGCTGGGTAGTTACAGTCCAGTGGATTCTTTCTTCAGTATTTTCTTGGGGACAGTTGATTAGCAAGGGAAATGCTAGAATTTAAAAGCTCTGTTGGCTTCCCTCTCCAGCTGGGAATGCTTTATGGAAGGGAATACCATTGGAATGTTTCTCATGACTTCAGTCGTGTCCGAGGATCATAAAGAAGCAGTTTAGCTGGTGACAAGATGGGCATGGTCATCATCAAAGACAGCAGGGCGGGTTTGATACTGAAATTCTGAGAATGTACTGATCCACCTAGGGTCTTATTCACTGCAGTCTTTCAGAATTGTGAATCAAATTAGTTTGAGGTTTCTGAGATTTTAATTTGAAAGTTTTGGCAACTCCCCATCCCCCATCCAAATCATGCTATCTGGAGTATATGATATTAAATGTATCCAGATAGTTTTCTCACTGTCACCATCCTTGAAGAGTTACTTTAAAAAAAAATTCCTTTTGACAACATTGCTGAACTTGGAGAGCATTGTACTACGTCAGATAAACCTAACACATATTAGATATTATCACTGAAAGGTTAGAGTATTTTTAAAAATAAGTGAATATATAGATTAATTTGAACTTGTAGGGGGGAAATTCTTTTGTCTTTAAACACTGATTTGTTCTTTTGCTCATTATGTCCAATGGGATAATGACTTTTTGAAGAGAGGAAAAATATATTTTGTTTTTTGCATATTCTGGGCACCCCGCCAGGAACTGCCTACCAGTAGTTCAGTTTTGATCTGGTTTGATTGATTGATTGGTTCATTCATTCACTTAACTAGTGTTTTATTGAGTAGTTATTATTTCTACTTTATTTTTTTTGTACGGCTTGTGGGATCTTAATTTTCCAACCAAGTATCAAACCCAGGCCCCAGCAGTGAAAGCGCCAAGTCCTGACTGTGAGGCCTCCAGGGATTCTCTGTCCCTTACTTATTCTCGACTAGCACTCTGTTTCTTTCTTCTAATTTGGCAAGATAGTCTAAGTTTTGAAAAATATGACTAGAAAAAGTAGAGAAGTCTTTTGAAAACAAACTATTGTTTTTTTTTTAGTATAAATATATTTTTAATAAGTTGATAAAGAGTGTAGAGCCAGACCTATAAAGGCCTGTAAGTTGATTTTTAAAAATTGAAGACCAGAAGTTGTATTTTAGTGTTGTTTTCTAATGCTGCTGTAATGATGACTGATGACTTTCAATAACTTCTTAAAAATGTTTTTTCCATAGGAAAGATAACCAAAATGCACATAACAGTGGTTTCCTTGTAGAGGAAGCAGGGTCAGTGGTGTTGGGAGTTTTTACAGTTGGTGGTAATCTCAAGAGATGTTTTATTATGATATTTCTTTCACGTCTTAAGCATTCATGACAGATATTTTCACATTAAATGATAAAGTTAAAATGACCATAAAAAAATCTGGTGTTTTACTTTGTATGTCCATATTTCATTATTCCTTATTGGTCTTCTAGAATTTTATATATCGTGACGATTTCCCTTAAAATTTGAAACTGGAATTGGTTTCCTATTTGTATGAGTAGGATCCAAGTCCTAATTAGCCCAGGACGTTATGGATGCTCAGTAAATGTAGACTTGATACAACATTTTATGTCTTCTTTCTGGTGTGTTTAATTAAGGCTATTTTGGTTACAGTAATAGAAACCATCTCAATTATTGAAAGCCAAAAAGTGAATTTATTTTATGGATACTGAGTACCTGCAAGTAGAGAGCCCAGTCGGGTTTGAGGAGGGATTTAACTTTCGGAAAGCTAGCAGAAACTAAGTCTAGTGGTTCTCTCAGTCACTTAATGGACACACACGCTCACATGTGTCCCTTTTTTTCTCTACATGTCTGTCCTTTTTTCTTTATTACTGTTTCTCTTTCTTTGCAGACTGATTTTCTCTCTTCCCTACACATGCCAGAAAATGGCTAACACAGGTTTTTATCACCTTGCTCTACCAGAAAATTGACAAGTCTTTCAGTTTTGAATTCTTAACAGGGAGAACCTGTTTGGCACACTTTATATCAGATTGCTGACAGTCTGTATAATCAAAGTCTTGACGGCAAAGCATATTGCCAGAACATACGTCTTTGTTAAGAGAAATAATCTGACAATTGGTGCTTGTCGCATTAGCAGCTTATTCTTTATAAAACTATATGGACTCTTTTTAACTGTAAAAATTTGATCATCTCATAAGTTATAAACTACATTTTAGATTTATCAGCATATGACAATTTTATGTGCAATAGGTAAATTTATTATATGTTTTTTATATTATATAATTTACTTATAAAATATATAAATACACGTCATATGTTTACTTTATTACTGTTATCAATTCCATTTTGCAAATGTGAAATTAGGCTCAGAGAAGTTAAATGACATGTCCCAAAGGTCATATGTGGGCTTCTCTGGTGGCTCAGTGGTAAGGAATCCATCTGCTAATGCAGAAAGATCCTTTGGAGAAGGAAATGGCAACCCACTCCAGTATTCTTGCCTGGGAAATCCCACAGACAGAGGAGCCTGGCGGGCTACTGTCCATGGGGCTGCAAAAGAGTTGGACATGACTTAGCAGCTAAACAGCAACAACAAAGGTCACATAGATGTGGAGTTTGAACCCAGATACTCTTGATTCCAGAGCTCATGCTTTTGACCTCTCGGTATATAAGGTTCCTCCCAATTTATCTGACATTTGTTTTTGAAATGTGAATAATTTTTACCTTAAGGAAAATCCCATTTAGCAGGGCTTAACTAATGTCTAACTTCTGTGGTTCAATAAATGATGCCTGAATTCGTCTTGTATAGGTACAATTCTAGGACTGGGATATCTGAAGATAGATAAATAAGATGCAGTTTCTGCTTTAAGTTGCTCAATCTGGGAGAGAAAACAGATACAAATCACTAAAATACAATGTGAAATGTTCATTTTCACAGAATGGTTGTACCCATTCGGACCAAGCAAAGCTAGTACTGTAGTATGGCAGTGAATATTGTAGCAATAGTTTACCAAAAGGGTTACCTTGGGCTCTGAAATTAGAGTGCATTCTGTGACTTAGAATTTCTGTTTATTACGTATTATATGGTTCAGTTTCTTTTGCTCACTAGACAAAGAATGGATAGATTTTCAAGCGATCAGAGATTATGGTTTGCTTTTGATGGCTTCTTTCAAGGTCATATCTGTGTATCTGTCTTGTGTGTATTTTTTTTTTTTTTTTGGCTCTGCTCTGTGGCTTGTGAAAGCGTGCAGTGCTAACCATTGGACTTCCAGGGAATTCTCGAGGTCGTATTCTTGAGAATATAAAACCAGACAAAAACGTGGTTGGTGAACAGCCAGCCAGCCATCAGGTGGGAAAATAGCTGTAGCTTCATTAGTGGTCTAATGAGTCCATCGTTGGTTGGCCCAGGACCCAGATCTCTGTGTGAGGCCCAGTTCTCTGGCAGTAGGAGTTGATATACAGAGGTGGAGTCCTGCAAGCTCCAGAGTGATTCTTCCTGCAAAGCTCTGTCTTGCACATGGGCAATAGAGCAGAAACTGCATCTGAGCAGATTGTGGAACAGGACTGTTTTGTTTCTTGGGTGTTGGTCTGTGGTTTCCCAGCTGCTTAAAGGAAGTAGAGAAAATCAGTATGAGACTGAAACTAATGTAAAATTGCCATTATTTGACCTTTTTTGATTTCAGAAAAATAGCACTTTCATATGATTTCATCTAATATTTGCTAAGTGTTTTACTCAGGACCTGTCAGTCTTGTAAAGTTTCTGAACATGCTACCTAATTTAAAACTCTCAAGCACCCTACATGATCAGTCTACAGAGAGGAAACCAAAAATCAAAGTGGTGGGGTGACATACACCCAAAGACATACCCAAAGTTATTCAGTAAATGAATTGCAGTCCCTTGTTCCAAAACCAGAGTGTGTTCAAATTTGCCAAGATCTTAATCTGTACATTGAGCAGTTCAAGTAGACAGCAGCCATTCTGAAATCAGATAACAAATAAGTGATGGCTTGTATCCAGAGAGCTAGTGAACCAAGACCCAAACCCCAAGTCCACATGGCCAGACATAAATCATTACCGTGCCAGCTTATGGTTTTTCTTTGTGCTTCTGAGTTTTGAACTGGCTGTAACCTTCACTTTTGAACTGTGGTGTTGGAGAAGACTCTTGAGAGTCCCTTGAACTGCAAGGAGATCCAACCAGTCCATCCTAAAGGAGATCAGTCCTGGGTGTTCATTGGAAGGACTGATGTTGAAGCTGAAACTCTAATACTTTGGCCACCTGATACGAAGAGCTGACTCATTTGAAAAGACCCTGATGCTGGGAAAGATTGAAGGCAGGAGGAAAAGGGGATGACAGAGGATGAGATGGCTGGATGGCATCACCGACTCAATGGACATGGGTTTGGGTAAACTCTGGGAGTTGGTGATGGACAGGGAGGCCTGGCGTGCTGCAGTTCATGGTGTCGCAAAAAGTCAGACACGACGGAGCGACTGAACTGAACTGAACCTTCGAGATTATTAAAGTTTAAACATTATAAATAAGCATGGTATGTTCTGAGTGATGTTATGCTAAAGTAGATTCGTGTGAATAAGGTTTTGATTTCACTAGCAAGATAACAGATAAGTTTAACTTCTCTGAAGGCAAAATAAATTGTCTACCTTTATGTTACATGGAGAAAGTGCCTTTGCTTTTTGGGATATAGAATAATGTCTTAAATACAGGTGGCACTTAATAAATGTCCTTCCCAGTATATTTCTCTCTTACCTCTTTGCAGATGATGAGCATTCTAGTTAGAATGTCTTTTTTGAGTTATTTAAGTTTCCAGGAATATGCAGACAACCCCTCTGTGAATATGTAGGTCTCTCTCTGGATAATAGACGTGGGTCTAAAATCTACTTATAAATAATTTGTAGTTCCAGCTCACAAGGTAACTTAAATTTTAGGAAGAAAATTAATAAATACGTACCATCCAGAGAGGATTCTTGTGCTTGGAGGAAAGGGTTGATTTTTTTTTTTTTAATATGGAAGAATTTTTACAGTTCAGTTTTTTAAAAAATGAGTAACTCTGATAAAGAACACATAATGAGGTGGATGAAACTGCAGCCTATTATACAGAGTGAAGTAAGCCAGGAAGAAAAACACCAATACAGTATACTAACGCATATATATGGAATTTAGAAAGATGGTAATGATAACCCTGTATTGCGAGACAACAAAAGAGAGACAGATGTATAGAACAGGCTTTTGAACTCTGTGGGAGAGGGCGAGGGTGGGATGATATGAGAGAATGGCATTGAAACATGTAAATTATCACATGTGAAATGAATCGCCAGTCAGGGTTCGATGCATGAGACAGGGTGCCCGGGGCTGGTGCACTGGGATGATCCAGAGGGATGGAATGGAGAGGGGGTGTTCAGGATGGGGAACACATGTACACCCATGGCAGATTCATGTCAATGTATGACAAAACCAATACAATATTGTAAAGTAAAATGAATAAATAAAACTGAAAAATAAAACCTAAAAAAAAAGAACACATATGAGCAGTTAATAGAAAAAATATACAAATACCCAATAAATACATAGTTTAAGAATAATTATTTTCATGTATTTCAACTTTATAGTACACAGAATTCGTATAATATCTATATATGTATACATATATTGGGTTGGCAGAAAAGTTCTTTTGGATTTTTGCATAACATCTTATTGCTGTCTTCAGACTTTGAGAGCAAGCTGCAGACATGATGTCCTTTCATCCCTGAATACTGCAGAGCATGCTGCTGCTAAGTCACTTCAGTCGTGTCCCACTCTGTGCGACCCCACAGACGGCAGCAGACACTCCTCCTTATCATGCATTCAGCTGTCTAAATCAGAAAATCAACATTGGTATGATACTGCCATCCTAGTCTCAAGACCGTTTCAGAGTTCACCAACTTTCCTAATAAGTCTTTTTCCTTTTCTGGCCCAGGAATGCACGTTACATTTGATTATCACGTCTCTTCAGATTGCTTCAATTTGAAAGTCTTTTCCAGTTTTCACTATATTTCATGTCCTTTAGCATGTTAAGGAATACAGACCTTATATTCTGTGCATCTAATTTTTCTCATCATCAAAGTCATTCTTGGCATATATATGACAGAAAGGATGTGCTTTTGTTCTCAGTGCATGGCATCATTCCACTACTGATAATTGAATCATATGCCAGGAATATGCGATATCCCGTTCTTTATCACACCTTCACTCATCAGTTTAGGATGTATTGACAACTCTATGAGATCAATCACCTTCATGATGGTTGCTAAAAGATAATTCTCTGTTTTTATCATTCTTGCTACATTTATTAACATTTTACTGTAAGGAAGAACTTTTCCTCTTTCTATGTTTTTTTATTTATTCATCATTCATTCATTTCCTTGTCAATATAGAATCATAGCTGCAAGTTTTACTGAGTGGGTTTTGATTTTTTACCTGAATATAATTTACTTACACACACACACATCTTAAGTCATTCACTTTTGATATATACATATATCCCTAACAAGATTATGGGACAGCCAATACTTACTTTGATGCTGAAGGTTTCCCTCATTTGGCCAGTAGGAACCCCTTCAAGGTGGCTTCTATGTCCCTTTGAAATATTCCGATTATTCATTGAGCATTTTTTTACCTTCTGCCATAAGATATTTTAGATTCTGCTTGTACTTTCTCTGCCCAACTTTGAAATTAGCTGTTTCTCCAAGGATCCTTGGTACCTTTTGATGTAGTATGGGTTTATCTGTTCAAATTATCTCCATTATTGTTTTAATGCCTCTTTGAGATCGTCGCATAGAAAAAGATGGTTTTCATAGATTTATTATCACACTGTGTGTTTAAATACATTTATTTACTGAGAATTTCAGTATCAGATTTAATATCTTGATTATCTTGGCTACACTGGCACTGCCTTAGTAATCAATTTGAATGCTTACTGTTTTTAAAAAATACCTCAGTAAAATGTCATCTAGCATGTTTTCCTTTTTGAAAAATATATCTTGAGTAACTGAATATTTCTTAGGCAGTGCCAACATTAGTCATTTGGAGCCTTGATTAAACTGTTATCTCTCTTAAACTTGCATATATTGTGTACTGTAGCCCAAGGCACATAAGAGATTATTGTTGATTCATTTGAGTACTTATATATTTCCATGGCATTTTGGCTTCTTGAAGGATTATTATCCACCAATAGCTAATTTAAAATTTGCTTATGCTTTTTAGTGTTTCCATGGAATTTAATGGTTTTTAGGTGCCAGTTAGGACACTTGGTAGATTGACTAGAAAAATAATTGTTTAAGCAGTGCTGAGATAACTGTGAGGTAGCTGTTGCCTTGACAACTGGAAAACTGTTCTGTTTGCTAAACAAAGGGATGGTAATTTAGTCATTTGATTTCCTTTTTGGCATGGAGGTAGTTTAGAAAAGCATTTTATTTTAGCCTCTGAGATGGTCTGTATTTTTTAGCAAAAGCAGCAGAACAAAAAAAGAAGGTAAGAGGTTTTTTTTTCTTTTTTTCTGGTGGTATACATCGCACACCTTACAGGGTTGGTGTTGGTCAGAAGTATCTTGGTAAATCTGACATGCTTCTTTGAATAGCTCTGCTTTGGATCGAAGTACAGTAGCCTCAGAAGAGAAGTGTATAATCTTGGTAATCTTCCTGCTACACTAAAGGACTCTGATAGACTTTTTCTAGCATCCCCACAAACACTTAACCTCTCCTGCTACTAGAATTCAACATGATTGCATTACTTCTGAATTGAACAGGGGGATACTATTTTAAAGATTCCGTATCCATACACAGTTATACTGGAATCTGTTTTATTTATGTGGAATCTCTTTTGTATAGGACTTAAACATTTTTTTAAACTCATAACTGTACCTCCAGAATATTGAATAATAACAGCCTTTATTTGGTATTGTATGGTGGGTCCTGTTCTAATAAGCACTTTAAATGTAGCGGTTCAAGCTTCATCCCTGTGAGATAGTCACTATTTATTGCGTCTAGAGGCAAGGTTATCTGGCTGCTCAGTGGTAGATTTGAATGTAAGCATCCAATTCAAGAGCCTGTGCTCTTAATTATTATATTATACTGATTCTCATTAATAGAGTCACTCCAAACACACTGGAGAATATAGACAAGTATTACTAAGAATGTTCAAAATAAACCCTCTTCCCAGTGACTAACAGATTATAATATTTTGAGTATTATAATTGATAATTGTGGGAGCCAGATTATAAGGGAGAGTTACCACACAGTTTTGTCTTCTTTTTTTAATATGTGTGAAATGTTCCTTAGTTTATATTTTAAAAAGTAAAGAGCTACATGCCAAATGTAAAACACGAAAAATAAACTTTTTTTTAGAGCAAAACAGAAAAACATACTTTGAATAAAGTATTTTCATTTCCACACCCCTCCTTTCCAGTCCCTTCCTCATAGGTTAATCCCTCTTTAATAGTTGTCTTCAGCTTTAATGTGCATGTTTTCCTGTGTGTATACTGTATCAAATATATCTTTGATTATTCCTGCATTTCTAGAAGCATAAAAAGTATAATAGTTTAAAGATATGTACATATTACCAGTTACTCTGTACTGTGCTATCATTAGATTTAATGCTAAAGAAATACTGTATTCTGAGGAGTAGTGACACTGGTTGAAAACGTGAGAAAAGCGGTTTAACTTTCTCTTTGCCCTAATTTATGATGAGCAGTCATGTAAAACGAGGTTTTGCCTTTCCCATTTTAAAAAGAAAAACAAGGAGGGGGAGCCAAATTCAAATTTACATTGTTTTAATGACTTGTTTTACATTGGTTTAATGACTTGTTTGCCCACACATGCAATGTTTCATAATAGTAATTGTGAATATTTAAATACTTTGGGCATCATAACTGATTACTTTTAATACAAGTCCTATTTTTCTGACATGGATGGACACTGAAGTTTAGGGAGTTCTGAAGCCGATGAAGAAGCACCTAGTTAGCATAATGAATAGAGCTGGGATTAGGACCGTGTCTTCTGCTTTGAGAACCTGTGCTGTTAGTCTCAAATTATGCTAATTATAGAGTGATAATGTATGATCTGCTAAAATTACATACTGGACATGGAACAACAACAGACTGGTTCCAAATAGGAAAAGGAGTACGCCAAGGCTGTCTATTGTCACCCTGCTTATTTAACTTATATGCAGAGTACATCATGAGAAACGCTGGGCTGAAAGAGACACAAGCTGGAATCAAGATTGCCGGGAGAAATATCAATCACCTCAGATATGCAGATGACGCCACCCTTATGGCAGAAAGTGAAGAGGAGCTAAAGAGCCTCTTGATGAAAGTGAAAGAGGAGAGTGAAAAGGTTGGCTTAAAGCTCAACATTCAGAAAACTAATAAGATCATGGCATCTGGTCCTATCACTTCATGGAAAGTAGATGGGGAAACGGTGGAAACAGTGTCAGACTTTATTTTGGGGGGCTCTAAAATCACTGCAGATGGTGACTGCAGCCATGAAATTAAAAGACACTTACTCCTTGGAAAGAAAGTTATGACCAACCTAGATAGCATATTGAAAAGCAGAGACATTACTTTGCCAACAAAGGTCCGTCTAGTCAAGGCTATGGTTTTTCAGGTGGTCATGTATGAATGTGAGAGTTGGACTGTGAAGAAAGCTGAGTGCCAAGGAATTGATGCTTTTGAACTGTGGTGTTGGAGAAGACTCTTGAGGGTCCCTTGGACTGCAATGAGATCCAACCAGTCAATTCTAAAGGAGATCAGTCCTGGGTATTCATTGGAAGGATTGATGCTAAAGCTGAAACTCCAGGACTTTGGCCACCTCATGCAAAGAGTTGACTCATTGGAAAAGACTCTGATGCTGGGAGGGATTGGGGGCAGGAGGAGAAGGGGACGACAGAGGATGAGATGGCTGGATGGCATCACCGACTCGATGGACATGAGTCTCAGTGAACTCCAGGAGTTGGTGATGGACAGGGAGGTCTGGCGTGCTGCGATTCATGGGGTCGCAAAGAGTCAGACACGACTGAGCGACTGAACTGAACTGAACAACTGAACTGAACTGAACAATGTATTTAGCAAGTTTTTTTAAACTTCACCTTTCCTTTGCAAGTATTTTTCTAATAGACATTTTCTTTATGTACTTTGCTAGTTCCTTTTCTTGTGTTCTAATGTGAAGGAAGGAAAATATTACTCCCTGAAAGTAATAATTTGCCCTCATGAAATCTGAGCTAATTATTGCTCTTTTCTATCTACATGGATTTCCATGTTGGTTACAATGTGGCTTTGATTTGGAGGAAAAATCACCTTTCTCAAATTCAAGTTGAATAAATCTGCTCAGTAAGCATAGTTACTGTTTGCTAATGTTGGACTGTGACCAGTGTTTGATACGAATATTAGTGAAAAGGATACTTAAATGAGTTTATGTATGCTAGTAGTCTAAATAATATTACTGTTCTATTTCACCCCCTGCCCCGCCTTTTTGGTTTAGAATTCTCTATAATAAAAGTATCTAAAAAGCGTATCATTTCTTAAATATTTATTTGTTCCTGATTGGGCACGAACATGTACTTTTAGATGACCTCTGATTCTTTTCTGTATTTCACAATTTCTGGTTCTTCATTAATTTTTATTGATCCAAACTATCTATGAAAATAAAATTTTGCTGGCTAATGAGGCAGGAAATATTAATGGGAGAGGTTGTGAGTTGTGGAGGTTAATGGGCCCTATGGTCATGAAGCAGCCCCTTTATCTGGGCTTCTTTAGCAATAACACAAAATTTATCAATTGAATTGATCTCTTTTTGACAATTTCTGAGTGAAGTGCTGCAAATTTCTTTTCATATTCTTGCTAAAATAAAGCCACTAGCCTATCTGGAATTAAATCAAAATTTTGACCGAGAAAGGTGATATTTTAAGAGGGCTCAGCCATAAGGTAGAAATGCTTTTATTAAATTTAGGTGCAAAGACTAGTACAGAGTTGTCAAATTGTAGTTCATGGTATCAGCATATTTTAAAAATAACAATGCAAAATGATTATCTTTCTATGAGGGTATACTTCTGCTATAGCATAAATTGAAATATAAGCATTTTCTTAAGTAGATTTAAGAAATCATATACTTGATATGTTTTAAGTGTTTATTTTTAAAATACATGAGGCAAATGGCCATTAAGGAGGATGACCTGATATGTTTAGTGGTAACCCCTTTTTTTGGTTTCTGGTACCTCCCCACCTTTCAAAAAGTTATTAAAATTATTTGCTATCTTTATGATAATTTTTTTTATACCATTAGAATATTTTTTTAGAGATAGATCTTTTCTATGTGTATTAGCCAGGACTATTAGGGGTAAATTTATTTTAAGATCCAAATGAAATTGATGTTCTCATTAGTTATTGCTATGTAATAGTATTTTTCCACCTTGTATTCTGTGGAATTTCTGCAGGATGTTAATAGATGTTAATTTAAAAAAAGGATTCTTTGGACAAATAGACTGGGAAATAATGAGACAGAATGGGAATTCATTCAATAAACTGATTTTCCCAGATTCCCAACTCTTTTTTTTTTTTTTTCTTTCTGGTGGTGCATCTTGGTATATTAGTTTTTCTTGTAAAACATTTTAGGAGAGAAGTTACTTGTATAATCTTTCTTGGTCTGTGGAATTGATTAATGTAAGTAGAACCCCTTAGAACTATAGCTCCTGTGCAGAAAAGAACCTGATTATATAAAAACAGCTAGATTAGGACTATTAAAATTAAATCACGGTGAAAAAGCTTAGAATAATATTTATTGTAGACGGGAAGTAAACAGTGAATTCATGCCAAAGCAGTTGAGACATTTTGGCTGATTGTTACTTGAGATTTTTCAAATTGGATTTCTTTGTACAGTTTTTAACAATAGTTTGAATCTATGTGGTTTTTTTTCCCTACCCTCTTTTATACTGTTCTACCTTAGAGTCATCTTGATAGGCAGCTGTTCTGAATTTGGGTGGCTGCCAAGATAATAGCCTAAATATGAAAAGAAATTTTCTTTGAGCTTTAAGGATGTTCCTTTTCTTTCAGTGGTTATTTAGTAAAGAAAATTTGAATAAAAGAGTGGATAGAATGATACATACTCGTGTTGAGCTAATTCATATCATGGACCATGTGTATTTTATGTAGAGAAAAAAGATGCCTTTATATCTTCTCTGATGTACATTTAGGTATATGTAAATAGACCTTATATATTTTACTTATTTTTAAGTTAGAGTATTTTATAGATTGTTCTTGTTAACAATACATTCATGTATTACAACTTTTATAGCTATAACAGGATTAGATCAGCCATTCTAAAGTCTGATTGAGGGAAAGAACTTGAAAGTTTAAATCTAATAATAAGTTTTTGCATTTTTAGGCGCTTGATGAACCTCCGTATTTGACAGTGGGCACCGATGTGAGTGCTAAATACAGAGGAGCCTTTTGTGAAGCCAAGATCAAGACAGCAAAAAGACTTGTCAAAGTCAAGGTACAGTATATGTAGATTTTATAAATTATATATTTAATATTTGATATCTGAACTTTTATTTGGTGAATGTATTAAGAATTCTTTCTTCTGCAAGTTGAGTTTAGTTTCTAAGAGTAAAGATTGTAAAAATAACTGAAAACAAAGCATTATTTTTGATTCTTAAGTGTTCTAATTGGAATGAAATTAGATGATCATAATTGGTATTTTGAATGCCATTTCACTACAGACATGGTAATATTTGTATTGTTAGCCTTTTAGAACTGGAAAGGACCTTAGAAGTCATGTAGTTTAATTTCTTAATTTTATCCTAAGGAAAATGAGGCTTAATAAAAGGTCAGTGATTTGTCCAGGGCCATTCTGGAAAATTGGTGACAGAATGGGAATTAGAATAGTACATCAATTTTAAGACACTTCCCCATTTTAACCATGAAATTGAGATGTGGTTTATAACTGATGATGGTGGATCTTGTTGATTCCTTATCTTTTACTTTTCTTGAAAAAATCTTGCTAATTATTTATTGACTTGCAAACTGTGCAGGTGGGAAGCAGGATGGGGATTTGAGAATAACCTTGTCTCTTTTCAAGAAATTTAGAATCTAGGTTAGCAGATACCCCATAAAATATTGTTTTGAACATCACCAGTAAAACAGCCATAGAGGTGTTGTACTTTAGCTATCAGAGCTTCTTCCATGCTTATATGCCTTGGTTCTTTCCTTCTGCATGGATATGTTGAAAAAAGCTTCGGGGGTGATGCTAATTTACACTGCTAGTTAAGAACCATTGTGACAGGGCCTTTAAATTAACTGTAAGCCTGCAGGATGCTGATCTGGTCTCCCTCTCTGCCTTCAGGTTTCACATGCTTGGTGTAGCTAAGCTCCTGTAGTGCCTTTTCCTGTTCTGACTTCACACGCTGGTGTTCTCTGAGCACTCATTTTTGCCATTACTATCTTGTAGATGAAGAGAAAGTTTTTTAAATCAGTTTTCTCTTTCAGACAGAGCTACTGAGAGCACATGTAATAACTTAGTGTGAATTAGACAGAAATCTCTCCCTTTGGAGAGAAGTGGAACTTCTCAGCAGAACTTGACCTCCAGATAAGCACCTTCTAACCTGTGCTGGTTAGAAAAGGCGTTCCTTTGGGCAAGAGCCACGTGTTACTCCAGGAACCGTGCTTCACTGGAATTTAGCCATGATTTGTGATCTCACCTGGGTGTCTCTGTGTAACATATGAACCTGCAGAATAACACACAGCAGTTCTGCCATTTCTTGCTGCCAGCGAGACGAAGGAAGCAGTCTGTACCACTCATGCTGAAAGCACTCATAGGCAGTGGCTGTCTAAAATTTGTTCTCAGTTCGTTAGACTGCTCTAAAAATGTGTTTATATTAAAAGCTAATGATTTTCTCAACAGATATGGTAGTATATTTCTGTATCAGTTTATGATTCAGAGTTAATACATTTTCAACAATTTGTTGATACGCTTCTTCCCTATCAGTTTTTATTTGTTGAGCATTTATTACATGCTGAGCATTGTATCAGGTATTGAAACTCTAGAATTAAGACCTTTTCTCAATTCTTAAGTGGTTTACTGTCTAAGTGAATGGCATAGATGTGTAAACACATAAAGAGTAGTAGTGCCATGTGTGAGACAGAAATGTATGGGATGCTGTGAGTACAGGACAGCTCCTTTGGTAGCTGGTTTGTGAGCCTGTTTCATAATTGATTACCACACATCAGATAAGACCACGTTAATGGTTCAGTCCTTGGAACCTCTTGTTTTATATAGGGGAAACCACGTTTTCTGTACTGAGTATTGGAAGCTATTTTGTTTTTACCAACTAATTATATATTTAAACTTGATCCCTTCATTTTAACTTAACTTTATTTTAACATCTAGTGTCCCATGCTCTGGTGTCTGTACTGACAGAGTATAGTAAGTTCTGCATCCAGACGGCCTGAGTTTGAATCTCAGCTCTACCATGTACTAGTTCTGTGATCTGGGACCAGTTGCTTACACTTTGTGTTCCTCTGTTTTCTTACCAACAAAATGGGAATAACCACACCTACCTAATAAAGTTTTTGTGAAGATTATAGGTTCAGTGCTTGAGCTTGATGCTTGACACTCAGCAAATGTTTGTTGCTACTGCTTATTATTAACCAAAGTCTTCACAAAATGGTAGAATACCTAATAAACTAAGATCACCACCTCCTTTTTCCTCATTTTTTAGGAAAACAAATTATATGATTAAACTCAAACTAATAGTACTGGAAAACTATAATAAGTGAATCTTCAAGTAAATTAGTCTGGGTGTTGTCTGTTAAATAGTAAGTTTTTCGGTTTCTACTTAGGGATTGAGATTTTGTATAAACTAGGCAGCCATTTGTTTAGATTACTTATTAAAAACATAATTCATGCATTAATGAGCTTGTGCTGCTTTTTTTTTTCGTTTTTGGTGGCTAATTAAATTTATAATCTCTAGGTAACATTTAGACATGATTCTTCAACAGTGGAAGTTCAAGATGACCATATAAAGGGCCCACTAAAGGTAATTCATTTATTTATTCATAATTACTGTTTCCCACTGAAGCACTAGAAGTAATAATCTTGATCTTTTAAAAAATTCATTGGTTACTTTGCAATTCAGTTGATAAATATGTTCAGTTCAGTTGCTCAGTCGTGTCCGACTCTTTGCGACCCCATGAATCACAGCACACCAGACCTCCCTGTCCATCACCATCTTCCAGAGTTCACTCAAACTCATGTACATCTAGTCGGTGATGCCATCCAGCCATCTCATCCTCTGTCGTCCTCTTCTCCTCCTGCCCCCAGTCCCTCCCAGCATCACAGTCTTTTCCAATAAGTCAACTCTTCGCATGAGGTGGCCAAAGTACTGGAGTTTCAGCTTTAGCATCGTTCCTTCCAATGAACACCCAGGACTGATCTCCTTTAGAATAGATTGGTTGGATCTCCTTGCAGTCCAAGGGACTCTCAAGAGTCTTCTCCAACACCACAGTTCATAAGCCTCAATTCTTCAGCGCTCAGCTTTCTTCACAGTCCAACTCGCACATGCATACATGACCACTGGAAAAACCATACCCTTGGCTAGACAGACGGTTATTGGCAAAGTAATGTCTCTGCTTTTGAATATACTATCTAGGTTGGTCATAACTTTCCTTCCAAGGAGTAAGTGTCTTTTAATTTCATGGCTGCAGTCACCATCTGCAGTGATTTTGGAGCCCCAAAAAATAAAGTCTGACACTGTTTCCCCATCTATTTGCCATGAAGTGATGGAACCAGATACCATGATCTTCATTTTCTGAATGTTGAGCTTTAAGCCAACTTTTTCACTCTCCACTTTCACTTTCATCAAGAGGCTCTTTAGCTCCTCTTCACTTTCTGCCATAAGGCTGGTGTCATCTGCATATCTAAGATGATTGATATTTCTCCCGGCAGTCTTGATTCCAGCTTGTGTCTCTTCCAGCCCAGCGTTTCTCATCATGTACTCTACATATAAGTTAAATAAGCAGGGTGACAATATACAGCCTTGGCGTACTCCTTTTCCTATTTGGAACCAGTCTGTTATTCCATGTCCAGTTCTAACTGTTGCTTCCTGACCTGCATATAGGTTCCTCAAGAGGCAGGTCAGGTGGTCTGGTATTCCCATCTCTTTCAGAATTTTCCACAGTTTCTTGTGATCCACACAGTCAAAGGCTTTGGCATAGTCAATAAAGCAGAAATAGATGTTTTTCTGGAACTCTCTTGCTTTTTCCATGATCCAGCGGATGTTGGCAATTTGATCTCTTGTTCCTCTGCCTTTTCTAAAACCAGCTTGAACATCAGGGAGTTCATGGTTCATGTACTGCTGAAGCCTGGCTTGGAGAATTTTGAGCATCACTTTATTAGCGTGTGAGATGAGTGCAATTGTGCGGTAGTTTGAGCATTTTTTGGCATTGAGTTTCTTTGGGATTGGAATGAAAACTGACCTTTTCCAGTCCTGTGGCCACTGCTGAGTTTTCCACATTTGTTGGCATATTGAGTGCAGCATTTTCACAGCATCATCTCTCAGGATTTGAAATAGCTCAACTGGAATTCCATCACCTCCACTAGCTTAGTTCATAGTGATGCTTTCTAAATGCGTAATTCTTTCTAAATAGGAAAAAAATAAACTTAATGTGCCATAAAACCTATATGACAGTAAAACTTGTGTTCAGAAGTTAAATGAACATCAATGAAAGATTGATTCCTTTTTATTCACTCATCTGGTTTAGTCTCACCATGTTTCACTTACTAAAATGGTGGAATTTCCAGAAAGATTAAGTGGTAAACTAGGGATCTAGTGATATGAATTCCATGATGATGTGAAAAGTGAGAAAAGAAAACAAATCTTCAGAGCTTTCAATTCTTTGAAGCCACTGCTGGTCTGTGAAATTTTTTTAAGTGTCATCAGGCATTTCCTTCTCCAGGGGATCTTCCTGACCCAGGAATCGAACCCAAGTCTCCCGCATTGCAGGCAGACGCTTTACCGTCTGAGCCACCAGCGGAAGACAAGGGCTTCTCAAATAGCACTAGTGGTAAAGAACCCACCTGCCAATGCAGGAGATGTGGGTTTGATCCATGTGTTGGGAAGATAGATCCCTTGGAGTAGGAAATGGCAACCCACTCCAGTATTCTTGCCTGGAAAATTCCATGGACAGCGGAGCCCGGTGAATTCCATGGGGTCACAGAGTCAGACATGACTGAGCACATGTGCACGTGGAAGACTAAAGCTTGTGGGTTTTTAGTATTGCCTTGTGAAAATTATTTCCCCCTTGTTCTGTTTTATAGGTGTCCTCTTTAATGTTGTATGCATGTATGTATCACTTGTAGGGATAAGAGGACAAAAACATGCACACGTATAATTTGATGTTGGGCTTCCCTGGTGGCTTAGATGGTAAGGAATCTCTGTGTAGTCCGAAGACTCGGTTCGATCCCTGGGTTAGGAAGATCCCCTGGAGAAGGAAATTGCAACCCATGCCAGTATTCTTGATTGGAGAATTCTATGGACAGAGGAGCCTGGTGGGCTATAGTCCATGGGGTCACAAAGATTCAGACATAACTGAGTGACCAACACACACACACACACACACACACACACACACACACACACAATTTGATGTTAACTGCCACTTATTTAGCATTTAGTATTTGTTAGTACTGTGCTAATTCCTCTGCACATCTTATTTTATATAATCCTCATAAGAACTCTTTAGATATGAGGAAGTTGAGGGGAGATGGAAGGTAAAGTAATCTGGCCCAAGGTCTTACAGCCAGTAATGAGATGGCCAAAATAAAAATTCTCACGGACTCATAGCCTGTAGTTTTGAAGCATTGTACCCCCTGGATGATCAGAACACACACATCTCTATGCCTTATTTGTCTTTGCCTTATGAGCACACCAGCTAGCTCTTCACTACCTGACTGCCTTATTTACCTGGCACATGCTAGCTGCTACCAGTTACAAAAAATGCTCAGTGTTGCAGGGATAGGAAAGACAATTTGAATCCTCAAGACATCTCTCCTTTTGGTTAAGCCTGTTTGATTGTGGCATAGTTGGTTTATTTTGCTTGTTTGATTTGTGTTATTAAAATTTTTTTTGTTTTTGATTAGGCTTGGGATCATTTTGATTTTGACATAGACAGGTATATTAAATTACAGTCTCAAAATTGTTGAAATACTTCTCTTGCTTATGGATTGTTTTTTTTGTATGTAGATTTTCAGTTGTTTCCTAATATACTTTGTAGCTTTCTATCAGCTGATAGAGTATATTAGCATTTGGATAAATGTTTCTCCTAGAGAAAATACACTTTTATTTATTTGTGGTTATTTGATTTCAGTATATTTTCAGTGAGTTGACATGAAAATAATACTGGAACATTTGAGTACTATATTTTAAAAAATGCACCATGTATTTATTGACGGTAGTCTCTGGTGGTCCAGTGGTTGGGACTGTGCACTGTACTGCAGGGGGCCTGTGCTTCATCTCTGGTTTGGGAACTAGAGAGAGAGAGGAGTTTCCTTCCCTTTTTTGGGCATCGTGTGGGGCTGACACTCTCTTCTCTAGACTCGTTTAGTTTTGTTATCACTGTAAAGATCATACACATTCTCTTTTAACTGAGATAAAACTAGTATTATCACTAGTTTCAGTATACGGCATCATGGTTCAATGTTTGTGGATCACCAGGTTAACGTTTGTCACCATACATGGCTGCAAAGGGGCTTCCCAGGTGGTGCTAGTGGTAAAGAATCCATCTGCCAGCGCAGGAGATGTAAGAGTCTCAGGTTTGATCCCTGGGTGGAGAAGATCCCCTGGAGGAGGGCATAGCAACCCACTCCAGTATTCTTGCCTGGAGAATTCCATAGACAGAGGAGCCTGGAGGGCTACAATCCACAGGGTCACAAAGAGTTGAGCACTACTGTATGAAGCAACTTAGCACACACAGTTGTAAAAAAATTTTTTTCTTGGGGTGAGGACTTTTAAGAGTTAGCTTCTATTTTCCATCTTATTCTCTGTATCTTATAAAGTTGGCTTTTTGTTTGTTTTGTTTTTTAGACTTCACGTATAAGTGATATCATATGGTAATTGTCTTTTTCTGTATGAGTAATTTCATGTGGCATAATGGCCTCAGTGTCTGCCCATGTTGTTGCAGATGACAAGATTTCATTCTTTTTAATGGCTGCTTTATGTGAGCATGTGTGCACGCACACACATATTTTTAGCATCCATGATGGATACTCAGCTTCTTTTCATATCTTTGCTATTGTAAATAATGCTTCAGTGAACTTGGGGGGTGCGTATATCCTTTCAAATTAGTGTTTTCATTTCCTTCAGATAAATATCCACGAGTGAAATTATTGGATTATTATTGGATATCTGTTTATTTTTTTGAAGACCCTCTATTCTGCTTTCCATAGTGCTGTACCAGTTTACATCCCAGCCAGTGGTGCACAAAGGCTTCCTTCTCCACATCCTGGTCAGCACTTTTATTTCTTGTCTTCTGATGATGATAAGCCATTCTCAGTAGGTGTCAGGAGATAACCTAATTGTGGGTTTAATTTGCATTTCTCTGTTGATTAGTGATACTGAGCATATTTCCATGTACCTGTTTGCTGTCTGTATGTCGTCTTTGGAAAAATGTCTATTCAGGCCTTCTGCTTATTTTTTAAATGGAGCTTTTTCTTTTCTGAATATTAATTTTGTGAGCTGTTTATATATTTTAGATTTTAACTCCTTGTCATTTGCATCATTTGCAAATATTTTCTCCCATTCAGTAGATTCTATTTTTGTTTTGTCAATGATTTCCTTTACTATGCAAAAGCTTTTAAGTTTAATTAGGTCCCATTTATTAATTTTTGCTTCTGCTTCCTTTGCCTTAGAAGACAGATCGAAAAAAAATACTGCTATGATTTATGTCCAAGAGTGCTCTGCGTATGTTTTCTTCTAGCAGTTTTATGGTTTCCAGTTTTACATGCAAGTCTTTAATCCATTTTCAGTTTATTTTTGTGTATGGAATGAGAACCTTTGCCGATTTTTCAATTGGATTGTTTGATTCTTCTTCTCTTTCTTTTGTTGCGTTGTATGAATTCTTTATATATTTTGGTTTTTAACCCCTTATTAGATATGTGATTTGGAAATGTATTTTCTCCCAGTTTGTAGGTTGCCTTTTCAAATTGTTGACAATTTCTTTTGCTGTGTAGAAGTGTTTTAGTATGATGTGTGTACACACACACACACATACTTACAAAGACCATATACATTTATAAACCATATAAATTATCAGCATTTACTTGATCAGGTGAAAATATTTCGAATGATTTGCATTATTGGTACACTGTAACTTAAGGAGAACTTCAGAATTATTTGTTAATTTCTCCCCAGCATCTTTAAAGAACAGTTGTAATATGAGGTGAAGATACGCAATTTCACAGATAGGGATCCCCAGACCCGTGAGAGTTCCCTCAGAGAGGTTGTAAGGACAAAACTATATATTTTCATAATAGTACTTAGATATTACTTGCTTTTTTCATTATGTTGATATTTTCACTGATGATACAGAAACAGTCGTGAGTAAAATTGCTGGCACTTTAAGACAAATCAGTAGTTACTTTATTCTTCACCACCACGAAATCAATTTGTCAAAAAAAGCGCCAGTTTTTAGTTTGTGCATTTCTCTTAAGTTTTTCTAACTTTTTTTTTTAATACTTTAGGTTGGGGCTATTGTGGAAGTGAAGAATCTTGATGGTGCATATCAGGAAGCTGTAATCAATAAGTTAACAGATGCTAGTTGGTACACTGTAGGTAAGGGAATACATATTCTTCTTAAAATGTATTTTCAATGATAATACAAATAAGGCAGAGTTTTTTCTTGATTTACTTCCTCTCTTAGTTGCCATAGTTGTTACTACTGTTAATAGTTTTTATCTTTCCACATCTTTAAAAATTTTATTTCATAAATATGTATATAATGTATAATTTGAACTTAGTGTATATATTATACAGTGGATTTCTAGCTTTTCACTTCAAAGTGTATTTTAGAGTATTTTTTTTCATCTTAACCATTTTTGAGTGTGCATTTCAGTAGCGTTCAGTAAATTCATGTTGTCATGCAACAGATAAATTTTTTAAACTAATATTCATGCTGATGATGTTGCCAGTTTTCTTGGTGTTACATAGTAAATTACTGTATTATGGATTGGATGTCTTTTGTACATGGACATTATTGTAGTATTTCCCTAGTGTGTGCATTGAGAACTAGGCATAGATTGAAGGGAAATGTCCTTTTAAAACTTTAGTAAGTTATGAAAACCACTTTCCTAAAAGACTATTAATTTACACTCCCATCTACAGTAGTGTATTAATGTACTTGTTTTCCCAACCCTTGTCAAATTTGATGTTACTAGTATTTTTAAATTTGTGCCCATCTGGATGCAAAACAGTATCTCAATTTTGTTTTAATTTGCTTCTCCCATGATTAGTAGTGAGATTGGACATATTTTCATATATTTATTGAAAGGAACATTATTTCTGTTGTATTTTCTCTCTTTTGAATTGCCAACGTATAGTGTCTTCCCAGTCCCATCTTTTCCTCTTGGAAAGGTTATCATCTTATTTTTAGGATATGAGTTTATATATTTAAATATACAAAGGGATTGTTAAACCTTTTCCTCTTCAGTTGCAAGTATTCTTCTGTTGCTTTACTCTTATCTCTGCTGTCAGTTTTCATATGATAGTCAGTTTTCCTGTGGTTTCCTTTTCCTTTGTAATTTTAGTTTGAATCTTGTTTAAGAAGACTTTCCTGCTTCATCTGGCCCCAAATGTTAGTAGTGCTGAGACTGAGATTAATTTATAGGGGCAGTCTGAATATATAAATTTATACTCTTGTTTTTTGTTTCTTAAATATGTTAGCATTTACCAGTAGAAAAGCTTGCTTTTTCTCTACACTATTGAGAAGGGTTAATCAGCATTTAAAAGTTTTCTTTCTGAAGTACTGACTTCTTTTCATTTGGTGTTTTCTGTATCAGAGAAGATGTTTTCATTATATTATTTTTTTCCTTAGAAATTGGATAAGATACTCTGCATTTGAAGTTGTTTGTTAGAAAACTTAAAATGTATACTTAATGTCACATCTAATCTTTTAAAGCAGTAGCTCTCTTTACACTGATAAAATTAAATGATAATTTACGTTATTTCGTTAATCTTTGAAAATCCCTTCAGTAGTTTCCTTTTCTACCACTTCTCGCAGTTTTTGATGATGGTGATGAGAAAACGTTGAGACGATCTTCACTGTGCCTGAAAGGAGAGAGGCATTTTGCCGAGAGTGAAGTAAGTAATCACTTAATGAACAAACGTGTCGTATTTTGTATTGGGGGTGGCAAAGTTTTGCTTTCTTATTCAAGCAACTTACTTGTTAATCAGGAAAATTCATTAATATATAAAAGTATTAGCATGTAGTCTGAGAAAACTTTAAGGCCTTGTGTTTGAGTTATCAGGTTCTGTATGCTCTTTTTTAAAAAATATATTTTAGCAATTAGCACTTGTCCGTGAAGAAAATACAGTGAAATTGTTCATTGTCCTTAGGCGACTTTCATATAGAGCCCTTTAATTTATAAATAATTATAGAATAGAGGTTCCTCATTTGTAACCTATTTGAAGCCCATCATTATTGCTAAAGGGACCTCCTAACTACTCTAACTACTGCAAACACCTCCTAACTACTGCTGCTGCCAGCAGCTGACTTTTATTATAGCCTCTCTTTGGAGAAGGTTGCCTGGCTGCCCTTTCTAAAATGGACGCTTCCATTCCTCATAATCTCCTTAGGTTAATTTAATTTTCTTCATAGCACATATCTTTCTCACCACTGTGTTTATGTGCTTATTTATTGTCTGCCTTCCTCACTACACTGTGTCTCAGTGGCAGAGATTTCGTGTGTCTTCTTCACCACTTTGTTCCCAGTTCCTGCAGTAGTGCCTGGCACAGAGCAGGAGCTGAATAAATGATAGTTGGATGAATGACTGAAGTTCCCATACCTGCCAGGGACTTTGCTTAGTGCTTTGCATACGTCCTCACATTTACAGCATTATGAAAGAGATACAGTCCTTATTTTTAGGTTACAGTTGATGAAATTGATGGTCAGAACCATTTCTCAAACCAGCACTTCCTAGTACCAAAATTATGCTCTAAAATTGAAAGATGTTTTAATAAGCATGCAGGCTTCACACAGTTTTGAAAATCAATAACTTGCAATTCACATTTTTTTAAATGGGCACATTGTTACAAATGGTGTTATATTCTATACACTATAAATATTAGTTAATATACAGTGTGACCAAACCAAGATTTCTTTTTTCTAATAACTATTTAGAATGATGTTATTGTGGGGAACTTTAATATTTCTGTTAAATTATTAGACTTTATTTTTTGTTGTTGTTATTTTTCCTTTCCCTTAAATGATTGACTTCCCATTTCAATTCCGAATTTGGGACTGATTCTCTGTAGTAATTCTGGCCTACCGTTTCAGTCTCATGCTTCATTATTTTCCTGTACTTCTCATTTGTAAGACTTTCAGATTATGGTTCATACTTCCTTTTCTTTGTTTCTTCTGAGCCCCATTCCTCTCAAGACCATGAGAAATGCTTCCTCCTTCATGATGTCTTTCATGAGCTCTCTAACCAAATTTGATCTCAGTATCCTTTGATCCTTTTCCACTTCTCTTACTTTTTTTTTATGGTCTTTTTTTGTTACTTTTATCATTTTCTCTTTAAAATTGTAAGCTGTTTTGGTGGAATAGCCAAATTTTTGTCATTTTGATGAACTCTCCTTTTCCTAGTAGTGTTTTCTACACAAAAGCCTTCACTAACCATTTGGTGAATTAATTGTTAAGGTTTAAAGATAGGAAATACATAAAACTTTGGGACAAGTACAATAAATTAGGCTTCTTTCACTGATGACATTAACAGAATTCTGAGTTTATGGAGTTCTTAGAAATAATTTCATTTTCCTTAAAATATGTGATAATTATAGTGGGTTAATGAGTATGAGAACTTGAACACTTGATTTTTCACCTAAGTGAAGATATGTATATGTCTTATTTACTTATTCCAGTGAAGTATCTTAAGAAACTAATTTTGTCTTTGCCACGAGAATTTTAAATTGGGATAGTTTATAAGATAGTTGTGGTATGAAGGCCGAAGCAGTGATACCTAGTAGCTCAGTGTATCCACCTTAATTTCAGGAGGGATCAGTTTTACTCTGTGTATCTCTACATGTTAAATTTCATGTTTTGCTAGAGGATATTAGAATATTGGTATATTATTCCTTACCCATTGCCATATGCAGGTGCTATTCTAGGTACATTGATAAGCTAGACAGACATGGGATTTATCCTTGGCATCTGTTAGAGTGGTAATTTGAGTAATATTCCAAAGTAGTTTTATCAGCTGGCATTCTCTTTGTGCAGTTACTACATGCAATTGAAAACGCTGGAGAAAGTTTAGATGAAATCCTAGCTCCATATTTCCTGCAGCCCATTTTAGATAACAGGGCTATCAGCATGTTTCCCCTAGGCCTGTGAAATTTTCTTCAGCCTTTAATATAGCCAGGAGTCTCTGGTTTTGCTCTACAAGTATTTGTTGTAGTTGTTTAGTTGCTAAGACATGTCTGAAGGCAGGAGAAGAAGGAGAAGAAGGGTACGACAGAGGATGAGATGGTTGGATGGCATCACCAACTCAATGGACATGAGCTTGGGCAAGCTTGGGGAGTTGGTGATGGACAGGGAAGCCTGGTGTGCTGCAGTCCATGGGGTCGCAAAGAGTTGGACACGACTAAATGACTGAACTGAAGTCATGTCTGACTCTTTTGCTACCCCATGGACTGTAGCCTGCCTGGCTCCTCTGGCTGTGGAATTTTCCAGGCAAGAATACTGGAGTGGGTAGCCATTTCCTTCTCCAATTCCTGACCCGGGATCAAACAAACCCACATCTCCTACACAGGCAGGCAGATTCTTTACTACTGAGCTACCAGACAAGCCCTCTTAATTCTGACCATCTTTTACTCTTTGCTGTGAAGTAAAATAAAAGTGCTCCTGCTTTCCAGGATTGAGGCCAGGGACACAGGCCTGCTTTTAGCAATAAGACAATTGCTTCTTATTGTTCTAATTCTTTTTTAAATATTAGGGAGAGATTGTGGTTTATTTGGGAATTCCTATATGTGATTCCTAGATAACTTTTCAGAAATTCTGGATATTTTCTTTCTTAAACCAAGTAAAATAACCAGCCAATACTTAAAATAGAAATAAAATAGAAAGCTGCTAGTTAAAGTTGCTCAGTGATTTCCAGCTCTTTGCAACCCCATTGCCTGTACAGTTTGTGGAATTCTTCAGGCCAGAATACTGGAGTGGGTAGCCTTTCCCTTCTCCAGGGGATCTTTCTCTACCTTTAAGAGAGTGGCTTTAATCTTAGGGGAGGGGCATTTAATTCTTTTGTTAGCTTAGGAGAAACTGAGCCAAAATAATTTATTTTTCCTATTTACCAAATAGAGTGCTTTGAGATTTTCACACTTGGGAAGCATAATTAGGAGTTAATGACAGGTTACTTCTGAAAAGATTTATTTGGCATATTACTGTATTTGGGCAAGCTTTTGCCTTCATATATTTTTTTAAATGCTCTACTTACAAGCTACATTTGAAAGATTTATATTTTTAGCCATATAAAAGTTAGGATTTTTGTCTGTCATCTCAAGGAATCAGTTTTTATTTAATGCTTTGTGGCTAGTGCCTTTTTCCTATACTGTATTCTTCATTGTTGGACGTGTGTGTGTGTGTGTGTGTGTGTGTGTGTGTGTGTATCCCTGGAGAAGGAAATGGCAACCCACTCCAGTATTATTGCTTGGAGAATTCCATGGACAGAGGAGCCTAGCAGGCTATAGTCCACAGGGTCACAAAGAGTTGGACACAACTGAGCAACTATCACATGTGTGTGTGTGTACCTTAAACATATTTACATATTCTAACAAATTATGTAAAATAAATTAATATGCCTCCTTTCATATTTTAGTACACTGTTTCAACAAAATTATCTCAGTTTTAAGAATAAAAGTTAAAATTTTTCTTTTAAATATTGGCATTAGTTTATATTTAAATATCTGAACTTTAAAGTAATGGACACCCTTTCATATAACATTCTTGTTTGTAACTTTGAGACGTTTTTATCATAACTAGTTCCTTGTCCTCACTTCCACTGTGACAGTTTTCTTGGGATCTTTTGTTCCCCTTGTGTTCATAAAAGTATCTGAAATAGCAAAGATTCTATTGGAGGGATAAAAGGAACAGTAACTGGAAAATCTTAAAGATGCTAAAAAAGTTTGATTATTATCAAAATGGTATTCAGAGAATTAAGTCAGTTGGGATAGCATCTTCAGATTGATACTTTAACTTTTTAGATATAGAAACCTTTTAAGGAATTAATGGCACAAAACAATCCAAGAAGTCTCTGATATGGAGAAATGAAGGAATTTCAAAATCCCTTTTTTCACTGTGCTTTTAACCAACAATCAGTTCCTTCCCTGGAAATCAGTTTTTTTTTTTGAGCAAAGTAAGAGACATGAATTGCCAGTTGATAACAAGAAGGAAGTGTTCACTTATTGATTATTGTCTTCATAGCAAGTATTGGATGTGGCTGTATTAAAAAGAAAGGGAAAATAAAAGTACTAACTTTGGAAAAACTAATTTTTACATTTTCTTTAAAAGTAGGATTTATTGCAGGGAATTCCCTGGAGGTCCAGTGATTAGGACTTGGTACTTTCGCTGCCAGGGCCTGCGTTTGATCCCTGATTGGGAAAATAAGATCCTACTAAGTGCAGGGGGGTTGGGGTGTAGGTGAGGGGTTGTTAAAGAAAATGTTTGCAGAGTCATAATGTCACCTATCTGAAGCCCTTTTTTCAGGCAGTTGATGATTATCCTGATAATTTAGTTTCCATTACTTATTAAGAATTCTGTTTTGTAGATTATGATTCCCTATATGCAAAGAAAATTTTGAGATACAGTTGGCCTCAATCTAGGGATTAGGTACTTACACATAGATTTCTCATCTCTCAAATATGTGTTTCCACTGAGCTGTATTTGTTTTGTTTTATATTTTAATCACTCTTAGAAGTCTGTCAACCCTCAAGTAGATAATGAAATTATCTAGAGAGAACACTAAATTTCTTTTCACTTTTTTCCAGTTATGAACTCATTCATCTTCTAATAACTCTTTGAAGTGAAAGTTTTTAATCTTTAGGAAAGTTGTATTTTTGTCTCCCTTGGGAAGTTTTAAATCTAAAAATCTAAGGATATTTTTAAATTGATTTGATTTAAACAGGAAAAAAAGAACTTGCAACTTAATAACTTTTGATGGGTTTATGTTCCTACCCACAGACACTAGACCAGCTCCCACTCACCAACCCTGAACATTTTGGCACTCCCGTCATAGGAAAGAAAACAAATAGAGGAAGAAGATCTAATCATATGTAAGTCCATTTTCATAACTGTTAGTTGAACCTGAATTCATTTCTCCTTCTAGTGTTGTTTTATAGTTGTTAATTTTAAATTGTAATTTTAAATTAAGTGTTAACTGAATCTAAAAGTAACTTCAGACTCTCCTTGGCATGGGTGCTTGAGGATCTCCATGCTCAGCCAGCCTTAGCTATATTATTTATCTGCCTCCCAGTTCTCCTTACATGTATCTTATGCTAGTGTCAAAATGGATTTAGTCAATATTTCCTGAGTATCCTGAGTAATACACCCTCTGTTTTCCTGATACTGTGTTTTTTATTCATGCTGTTTTTTCCTGTCTTAAATGCCACCCTTCCATGCCACTGGCTCACTCATTCTTCATTTCTCAGCCAGAAATGCCCAACCATTCTGTGAACCATTTTGTGCCTCCCCTCTCTTTCCTTGGGCTTCCCTGGTGGCTCAGCTGGTAAGAATCCGCCTACAATGCGGGAGGCCTGGGTTTGATCCATGGGTTGACAGACATGTTTTCTTCTCCGCTGAATCCTCTAAATTCTTTGAATTTATCTAAAGTCATAGACAATATTTCACCTGTTATTATCATTGTCATGTTTGCTTTTGCTTCCTAATAATTTAAATCTTTCTGACAACCAAACTATCTTACTTGTTTTTATGTCTTCTTACTGTTCTGACACATACTATAGATACTTAACAAATTACTTTTGATGGAATATGCTTAAGCTCTTAAAGGCTTTAAATTAAAAGGGATCACAGGATCAAGGAGTCATGAAACTTCAGGTCATCAGAGATAAACAATCTTCTAACAGTTCCAGAAAGAAAAAGTAGTTTATTTCTAAGGACTGAGAAGCAGAATGGCAGCATCAGACTTCTCAGTGGCGACCCTAGGCGCTAGTGATCAGTAGACTGGAGAGTGGAGAAAGGAAACTCGCTATAAAGGGAGGACTTGTTCTCACCTCTGATGGAACATTAGGGGGAAATTAAAGGTAACAGTGGTAACAGATGGGAAAAAACAGCAAAGGCATTTAGTTACTCCTCTCAAAAAATTATATTAGAAAGAAACACTGCATTAGTAGGATGGAGGGTAGAGAAGTTACTTAAATATAAAACTCAAGTTCTTATAACAATGGGAAGATAGAATAGCATCTTAAATATATAACTATAGTGAAGAAGGCTGAGTGCCGAAGAATTGATGCTTTTGAACTGTGGTGTTGGAGAAGACTCTTGAGAGTCCCCTGGACTGCAAGGAGATCCAACCAGTCCATTCTGAAGATCAGCCCTGGAATTTCTTTGGAACGAATGATGCTAAAGCTGAAGCTCCAGTACTTTGGCCACCTCATGCGAAGAGTTGACTCACTGGAAAAGACTCTGATGCTGGGAGGGATTGGGGGCATGAGAAGAAGGGGACGACAGAGGATGAGATGGCTGGATGGCATCACTGACTCGATGGATGCGAGTCTGAGTGAACTCCGGGAGATGGTGATGGACAGGGAGGCCTGGCGTGCTATGATTCACGGTGTCGCAAAGAGTTGGACACGACTGAGCGACTGAACTGAACTGAAGAATATTATTTACCAATGAGGTTTTAACTGTCAGAGCTGAAAGAATTAAAAGCAGTTGTCTCTGCAGAAGAAAATGGGAAAGGATGCGGCAGGAAAAAGTAGTTTTTAATTTATTCTATTGGAGGTTAAAAACAGTTTTGAATATTTTACTTGGATAAAATTTTTAAAACATTAATGTGTCTGAGCTAAGTATTATCAGAGTAGGTATGAAAAATATTTAGTTGAATTATTGAAACTTTTAAATGGCAGTGAATGCTTTCATTCAAAATATAGAGTAAGGTATTAAATCTAATAGTGGCTAAGCTTTGGCAATAAAAATTAGGTAAACATGCTCTCTCATATAGCTTAGTTTCAGCCTGACAGCAAACTCATAAAGGTAGGTATTATTTTTTATCCCTATTAAAAATTGGGGAAATTGGCCTCCGAGACAGTAACTAATCCAAGAAACACAGGAAGGAAAGGACCAGGACTTGAACTCTCCCATGTGGCACAGTCCTTTTCCCATTCAGACTCTTTCTTATTTAGATTATCACAGTTAATTTTCCAAATAAATTTTAACAGGAAATGAATAAGGACTCATTTGAGGGAGGAAAAGAAAAGACAAATCCTTGCATTGAAAAAATATTTAATATTGATTATTTTGCTGCTAATGATTTGACCATGCATTTCTTTTTCTTCCTTCTTTGAATCTTTTAGAAAATGTTTTCTCAATTAATAGGTGACAGTTTCTCTCACTTGTGATGTAGCTTGCTGGTGACTTGATTATTTTTAGGATACTGAGGTTGTGATTATTATTTACTCTTCTTTGTGTAACATTTAAAATTTGAGTATTCTAACCAGAAAGAAAAATAAGTGACAATGACATTATCAGTTTAGAAGAGTCCTGTTGTGATTAATAAATGTTATTGTGATCTGATACTGTTTGCAGATTTTCAGAGGGCTATTATTTGCCATAACATATTCACTGAAGCACTTACAAGTTAAATATTTTGATATCCATTTGAAAATTAATAATTTCAATTGTGAATTAAAATTTTATCTATCACTGATCCTTATAGCCTTCCCATAGCTTTATAGTCAACTCTTAATTAACTGTGATTGATGATGTTGAAATAGTGAGGTGTGGGTGTATTTAATGTGAAATTACTTTATTAGCAAAGATTTTCCTCTTTTCTAGCTCTTAAGAGTGGAAGTGTGTTTGAGTTGAGAGTGTGAACAGTGGAAACTTTCCTGGTTGTCCAGTGGTTAAGACTCCATACTTCCACTGGAGGGGCCAAGGGTTCAGTGCCTGGTCAGGGAGCTGAGAGCCAGCATGTGTCAAGGGGTGGCCAAAAAAAAAACACAGAGATCTTAAGTGTGAACAGTGAAGCACGATAGCATGGGTTTGAATCCTGCTTCTGCCACTTCCTTGCTGTGTGACTTTGGGCAGTATGCTCAGTCTTTTCATACATTAATTTTCTCATCTGTAAAATTGAGGTAATAGTATTCCCTGTCTCTTAAGAGTTTAGTTTGAAAGAAAGTGAAGTCACTCAGTCATGTGCAACTCTTTGCGACCCCATGGACTGTAGCCTGCCAGGCTCCTCCGTCCATGGGATTTTCCAGGAAGGAATACTGGAGTGGGTTGCCATTTCCTTTCCCAGGGAATCTTCCCAACCCAGGGATCTAACCCAGATCTTCCGCACTGCAGGTTGACTGTCTGCATTGTAGACTGTCTGAACCACCAGGGAAGCCCGCAGAGTTGTTTCAAAGGTGAAATGATTTCATATCCTTAAAAGGTTTATATAAATTGCTATTACTAATAATAATCACTTACTAATCACTAAGACTTCCCTGTAGCTCAGACGGTAAAGAATCCACCTGCAACACAGGAAACCCAGGTTTGATCCCTGGGTCGGGAAGATCCCCTGGAGAAGGAAATGGCAACCCACTCCACTATTCTTGCCTGGAGAATCCCATGAGAGGAGCCTGGCCAGCTACAGTCCATGGAGTCGTAAAGAGTTGGACACGACTAAGTGACTAACAGACACACACGTATATGTACTAGATATCATCATCATGTATTGAATGAAAAAACTTTCATGAAATATCAGTATGTAACACGATTTCATTTACATATAAAATTTATTTAAGTATGTAAAAATTCTGCTTACTAGTGTTTATGTCTGACAGAAAGGACTGTTTGGGGCTCTGTTTTGTGAATTTAACATCATTCCTTTGTTTTATATTATGTACATACTCTAGGGAAAACTGTTTTTGAATCAAGAATCCTTTTAATTTTGAAACAAATTTCATCTAATATTTAGACAATATTTTACCTTTCTACAGATGTCATCCAGAAGTGTAAAAATATTTTAAAATAAGGTAATTTATGGACTATCACATAGATTGATCCACAAAAATGACCAAAAAGGAATTCCCGAGGGCCCAGATCCAGTTGGGAAACTTCAGATTCCACAAGCTGCGCAGCACACACACACACCCCGTGTGTGCACACACCCAGCACACACACACACACACACACACACACACCCCCAGCAGACCAAAAATTTTAGTATATTATTTAAAATATCTGTTATGTTTCTTGGCTGAGGTCTCCCTTTCTTGTATATGAGAAGAAAGCATGCAGTTGTCACTGAGCAGATTGATTTTCGTTTTCTAAAGACTCTAGAAAGCACTGAATTGGTGATTTTCCTGTTGAGAATCTGTATGTACAATGAAAGATTTGCTGTAAATATGTGAAGTGTGAAGGCAGAACAAAGGTAGAGAATTACTACTGTAGGAAATGAAGTGCCGCCTGTCTACAGTCTTAATTCACTTGCTGCTGCTTCCATCTCACTACTGTGGTCATTCTTAGTGCCTCCTTGGTGCTCTAAGCATTGGCATGTAAGCGCCACTGGCAAGCACCACAGCTTAAAATGCCCATCTCCTTAAATTACACTTCCTCGAAGTTCTTCCTTCCCTTTCGTCAGAGTGATTTTCTGCAACAAAATCTGGGACCTGCGTCTTAAGTCCACTTATCTGACCTTTGTTTCCTCTTCCATTACTCAGCTTGACAAGGTCTTCATTATGGCTCTCTGATTGCCATTTAAAATTTGTACAAAGATAAATAAGGTTATCCTTCCCAGGATTCCCGGGACTCCATTGTTGCAGTGATAGATCACTACGTTTGTTTTCTTTTAAGAACTGTTAATCCACAGACCAGTTAACTGGCCTCTAGTTATTCCAAAATTGATTATTTTTGACACCTTCCTTTAATTATTTTATTTATAGTCTGCTTTTAATCCTAATGTATTCAGATATGTTTGAAAGATTATCATCCTGTAGCTTAATTTTTTTAAAAGCAAGTTATTGATCCTTTTGATAATATATAACTTGAGTGAATTTTTCCCTTGTAATTTATATTGTATGCAGAAGTTTTCTTTGATTCTACCTAAATTAAAGAATAGAATGGTGAAATTTTTATAGAAATTTTTGTGCTCCTCCAAAAGTTTTTTCCAGTAATGTGGCCAAAGTATATATGCTACACTCTTTGTAGGAAAACACTCTAGGCTGTTATCCTTCAGAAAAAGGATAAAGCATAATAAGGCTTGTAATGATATTTGTTAGGTATTATTTGTGAGTAGTTTCTACCCAGTAACATTGCTAAGATTTACCCAATAAACTAGTGATTTGTACCAGATATTTACAGGTCTGCAGAGCGATCTTGAATACTATTTTTATTGAGATATAATTCACATAAAATTTACCCTTTTAAGTATTCAGTTTTTTTTTTTAGTACATTCACAAAATTTTACAACCAGCACCTAAGTCCAGAAGTTCTTTTTATTATTAACTGCTTTATTTTGATAAGAGAATTTGATTCTAGTTTCCTTCTTGATAAAAACTGGGAAAAAATGTTTTATTAGTTAAGTTCATACATGTTTGTATGATCTGTATATTTTAATCTCTTAAGAGGCTACACATTTTTCCTGATAACTAATACAGATTTTGAATTTGCAATACAAAATTTGAAGCTGAGTTAGTTGTTTGAAAGAGTAAGGATCACTGAAGTCCAAATTGCATTTTAAAGATTGAGCCTCTGAAGTTTCTGGCTCAGTTTTCTATTTGTACCTCATCATATGGTATTCTTTGGCACATGTCTAAGTTGCCAAATTCTTATTTGATTTATAATTAACTTATAATTAATATCGATGTGTGATCAGCTTTAAGTGACTAGCTGTTCGTTTGTTTGGTAAACATTCCCATGTAATTAGCATTGTTTCCAGTGGCATCATCACATGTCATTTCCGCTACACTAGTTATTTTGTTGTGGCTCTATAAACACATACCTGGTACCAGAGAAGCAACAGTGTCAAAGGGGAGTAAACACCAAGCAGATTCTCTGCTTATTTTATCTTTGCTCCCTTAAAATATTTCCAGTTCTCATTTATTTTGGTGTATCAGTTTATTGAGTACTCGTCTTATATAAACAATTTCCTGGGTACATTCCACTGTAAGAAAAAATGGCAGGAGTCTGCGTATAAAGGTATGGTTTAAACTGGTTGTATACATTATATTGATTGTATACATTGTGTAACTTCAGGAGAAATAGAAATCAGAAGTATCACAGTAGAAAGAAATAAGCCTATTTAGTTCACTTATTTAGTCAGCAAAGTTTATTGAGCATCTGTGTTGTGCCAAGCACTGTTCAAGTACATGGATATATCAGTGAACAAAACAGGCATTCAAAAGTCTCTGGGAGACTTCCCATGTGGTCCAGTGGTTAAGGCTCCACACTTCAAATGCATTGGACATGGATTCCATCCCTGGTCAGAGAAGTAAAATCCTGCATGCCATGCAGTGCAGCCCAAACACCTCCTCTGCCTTTAGAGCTAACACTGTCTCATATGGAGAGAGATGGGCAATACGAAAAAAAGAAGAATGAAGTAAATGGTGTAGTATGACAGATTTGTTATTGCTGTGTGGAAATAATAAAATAAGATTGGGGGATTGGGATGGGCAGGTTGTAAATTTGAATAAGTGAGTGAAGTTGCTCAGTGTCCAATTCTTTGTGATCCCGTGGACTGTAGCCCACCAGGCTCCTCCATCCATGGGATTCTCCAGGCAAGAATACTGGATTGGGCTGCCATTTCCTTCTCCTGGGGATCTTCCCAACCCAGGGATTGAACCCAGGTCTCCTGCATTGCAGGCAGACGCTTTAACCTCTGAGCCACCAGGGAAGCAAATTTGAATAAGGTGATCGTAATTGAAATGACATTTGAACAGAGACTTAGAGGAGGTGAAAAAGTTTCCAAGTGTCTGGGGATAAAGCATTCCAGGATGTTTCTCTGCAAAGAGTAGTAGCTGGTAGAGAAAGTGGGGTCAAGGGGTCTTTTGTTGTTGTTTTTTTTAAGTGGAGGAAGTAACAGCATTTTCTTAGAAATAACACAGTGCTGCTGCTGCTGCTAAGTTGCTTCAGTCGTGTCCGACTCTGTGCGACCCCATAGACGACAGCCCACCAGGCTCCCCAGTCCCTGGGATTCTCCAGGCAAGAACACTGGAGTGGGTTGCCATTTCCTTCTCTAATGCATGAAAATGAAAAGTGAAAGTGAAGTCTCTCAGTCGTTTCCGACTCTTGGCGACCCCATGGACTGCAGCCTACCAGACTCCTCCGTCCATGGGGTTTTCCAGGCAAGAGTACTGGAGTAGGGTGCTATTGCCTTCTCCGAACACAGTGCTAGGAGGACTCAAACTAGTAGAGGTAGAAAAACTGCTAGAGGGGAGAGGTAGGAACATTGCTGGAACAAAAGCTTGAGGATTTGAAAGTGGAGAAGGGTGGCTAGTCCATGAGTGGGGAATGGTTTTGGAGTGGAACCTAGACAGTAAAGTGGATGGATATTCTATGTAGCCAGTCAGTTTATAGTAGATAGATAACTTTCTCGTGTCTGAAGTCTTCACATTTGTTAAGTCTTAGGAAAGAAATTAGAACTTTGATACTATCGCAGATGATTGTGTTAGCCAAGTAAAGCCCAGTTTTCTCTTTCTGTGTTTTACAGATTTGATTAATGTTGTTTGTGACATTGTGATTTTGTCTTGCTAATGATAATGGCATAGAGGGCATCCGTAGCTGAATACGTCCTTTGTGACTATTTTGAAAAAAGCAATAATTATGATTTTAAATTTCATTGTGTTCTATAATCATTAGAAAGTGGAGAAATAAAAGTCCTTGTCTTTGAGAAGTTCTTCTAATCAAATAGAAATCTGACTTGTGAAGGTCTGTCATTACTATTCCAAGCTGTGTGCCTATTTGTAAGGTTTTATGCTCCACTAATATGAAAATATGTTGGTTTTTCCTGCTGCCTATTACCTGCTTTCTAAGTAGGGGTTGAACTGCTTTAAGTGCCATTTTGAAGTACAGTGTTCTCAGTAGCAAACTTTGAAGATGTGGTTTGTTCTTTATCAGGGGCAATTTTTAGGTTAATTGAATGATCACTGAAATCAAATCATGATATTCCCCTTATCACTATAAAATGTTTAACAGTGTTGTAATAGGTTTTGCTTCCTTTATATTTATGTTGGAATATATAGATATAATGAAGAAGGAAATGGCAACCCACTCCAGTATTCATGCGGGGAAAATCTCATGGACAGAGGAGCGTGGAGGGCTAGAGTCCATGCGATTGCACAGAGTCAGACTCGGCTAAGCATGCAGCACATATAAATATGAGGGGATGACATTTGTGTTGTCATGCTTTTTATTTTATAAAAATACCATATGTGTTTGCTTCTCATTTTGTTGCAGTCTATTTATTCCACATTTCTTAATATCTTTATTCTGGGCATTTTGAACATAGTAATTAGAATAATTTTTTTTAATTGGAGAATAATTGCTTCACAATGTTGTGTTAGTTTCTGCTGTACAACAAAGTGAATCAGCCATATACATACGTCCCCCTCTCTCCAAGCCTCCCGCGCATCACCCCATTAGAATTCATTTTCTTGGACGGGGGAGCCTGGTGGGCTGCCGTCTATGGGGTCGCACAGAGTCGGACACGACTGAAGCGACTTAGTGTAGTAGTAGTAGTAGTAGTATGGGCTTTTTTAAAACTAGATTGAGAACTTTGTTTTGTGTGTTTGTTCTTTTTTTTCCTCTCTCTTTTTAAGTTTTATTTTTTACTATACTTCCCTCTAACATCAAATGGATGGTTTGAGTTCCTTTTTCTTCTTTTTAATTTATTCAGAACACAGTGTAACCAAAAGGAATTTTTCACATAATACAAAAGAACCATGTTGTACGTCTTATGAATACTTAGTTTTTATGTGTCTGATATTAAGCATAGCAGTGGTGATGTCTTATCAGATTGTCTCCTCTCTCTACCCTGACCCTCTGTTAGTAAAGATCTCCCTTCCACCTTTTAAAATTTGCTTTGTCCTGGGAGTGCGTTACCATTTCTAGAATTCCTTTAATCTGAGAGGAGAATGTAGTGTATTTTAGTGCAGTCCTCAGATACTTAAAATGGGGCCTTCAGGTTTTGAGAATTTGGGAACCAGTGCTGTTGTGTTTTGATCTTCCGTGTAATCTTTTAAAATAGTACTAAATAAATTCAAGACATTTTTAGGAAAATGCTGTGCTTTTCCTCCAGTGATAACCTTTTTTTAAAAAAATTATTCATTAGCAATTTAGAAGGCTATTAAAAATTTTAATTTAGCCGTTTTGTAGGTTGTAGGAAGCAGGATAGGATTTCTAGAAAACCTGTATTTATCAACTTGGCATGCTTATTCTTTGTGATGATAAACAGGAATATCTCATTTTTTTTCTCCCTAGACCAGAGGAAGAGTCTTCTTCATCCTCTAGTGATGAAGATGAGGATGATAGGAAACAGATTGATGAGCTTTTGGGAAAAGTTGTATGTGTAGATTACATTAGTTTGGATAAAAAGAAAGCACTGTGGTTTCCTGCATTGGTAAGTAACTTCAGTATAAGAGTTTAATTTTCAGCTATATAAGTTAATGAAGAAAGCAGTTGATTTTCTTAAAAATCAGTGTTTTTCATAGGTACAAAATGGGAAATGGTTTTAGTATCATTCAGTTCACACAGAATTACTTTGAAAATTTTTTCTGAGTATAAAGAACTTTTGAATTCATCCATGAAAAGCAAAATCATGGTAATTTTAGAGGCTTGGTATATTACATTGCTGAATTTTGGATAAAAAATTCCTTGTGCAAACTTTTAAAACTTCTAAATGTACCATGCAGAAGACTGCTAAAGAAGAGCGGAATCCTGTTTTCTGCTATTGTCTGCAAATGGTATCTGTTTGTCGTCATTTTTGTTGAACGTTTTGTATCCTGTATCCTGAGTATTAAAAGTGTTTTGCACAAAATAAGTGCCCAATAAATGTCAGCTCTTTCAATTTAAACTAATCAGGGCAATTATTTTCATAAATGTAAATATTGTATAATACCTTTGTACCTCTTCGTATATCCATCTATCCATTCCTCATTTATTGGATGCCTGCTGTGTGTAAGGATTGTGCTAAGATCTTTATGAGGATTATGAGGTATATATTACTTAGCCTCATTTAAAGATAAGGAAACTCAGTGTTAGAAGGGTTAAATAACCTGTCAAGCTTTGGGTTAATGGTAAGCAGAAAACTTAAGTCAGTGTATGTGGTAATTCCTTTTTTCCTAAAGCACTAAGATTCTTTGTGAGCATTTCTTTTGAAAACGTGTTTTGAAAGAGCTTCGTGTGTCTTTTTCTAAAACAACAGGAACATTAAAATTTTCACTTTGGTATTTTCAATATTAATTTAACATTCTCATCATCATTTCTAAATAGTTTCCTGATGATGAGGAAAAGATTAACAGTACCAAAAGGTTAGTAATCTGCTTAGTCAACATTTCATTATTATTTTAAACATCTTAGCATTATTGATATGTGTTATCCTCCATGCAAATTTGAGATCTCTTGGACAGTAATGGATAATTTTTATCAACGAGAGTGTGAAATTGTGTTCTGAGTCAAACAGCCTTGACATAATCACATAAAATATTTGCATTTCTATTTTTGAAAGTAGTTTATAAATTGAGTAATGTTAACAAGTGCCTGCTAATATCATGTTAGAAAACAGTTGCATACTCTTTGGGAACAATAAATAGCTACCATGTTTTGAGCACTTCCCCTGGCTGGGCACTGTGCTAACTTGTTAAGGTAAGTGCACAGTCTCATTTCATCCTAATTGAGGCTGAAACATAAGTGGTATCTACCCCCATTTTAAGGGGTGGAACTCTTAGCTTCCCTGATTCACACAGTCCTGTTTTTCAGTTTCAGTCATCATTTTTCCTCTGAGCTTTAAATGTTGTTGTTTAGGGTTCAGAATATATCACTCTATTTTTTCAGGGTGATCTCATCCCCTTTAATAACATTGGTTGCAAGGATAATAAACTGAAATGTCTTAAGGACTGAGAAAATCAGATGCATGGGTAAATGGGATAAAATAGGGATTTTAGTTCTGTAGCAGAATGGAGAGTGGACCTGCTTACTTACACACAATGTCAGCAAAGTCTATCGTGTTTGCTTTTCAAAATCCAATCTCATGAGAAAGAAAAAAATGGGTGATTTGGCTCACAGTTTTAGACCTCTATTTAGGCTGTTTACTCCCAGGGTCATATCTTAGCATTCAGACCTTTACTCTGAGCTCTGGACCTGAGTATCTGTCTATTCAGTATCTCTACCTGGGTTGTCCTTTAGTCACCTTAAAACTTAACAAGCTTAATAAACCTAAACTTACTCTCTCCTCCCTATATTCCCAAACTTGACCCCTCTCCATTGTTTCCTTTCCCTGTGAATGACACCATTTGCACAAGGTAGAAATGTAAGCATCCTTTTCTCTCTCACCTCTTCACTTCCCTAATTATCTCTAATATTTCTCATTCCTTTAATTTGCCATCACCACCACTTTTTATCCAGGTTACCATCTCTCACCTGGACGATTTGCAGTAGCTTAATCTCTTTCAACTCATGCCCTTCTCTGGTCCATTTTCTTTGTGACAGCCAAAATTGATTTTTTAAAAGGCAATGGCAATTCTGTTACGACATTGCCTTGCTTCAGATCCTTCTCTGAGAGACTTTAGATTTTTGTCCTCAGAATTACCATGGCTTACAAAATGGACAAATCTAAGCTCTGCTTATCTTTCTTACTCAGCCCAGACAGAAGGTTAGCCATGTTGACCTTTTACTTCCTAGAATGGGTTGCCCTGCTTGCTGTGTCAGGCCCTTCCCATAATCCGTTTCCTCTTCTTGCAGCCTGGCCTACAGACATATGTATTACACATCCATCCTTTGTCAAGTCAGTTCCTCCTCAGTTTTCAAAGCTTAGTGTAAATGTTGTGTCCTCAAGAAAGTGATTTCTGACCACCTAGATAATAGCAGTTAAATAAATGTGCACTTAACTTGTTTAGTGCTTGTCTTCCCAGTTAGAATACATGCTCACTGTGGGGAGAAACAGTGGCTGTCTTGGCCTCTGTGCTCTAGTACACAATACCTTGATGAAATAGTTTATATTTGTAGAGTAGATGAATGAATGGACAAATTAAGTATTTACTTCAGTAATCTACTTCCTATATTACTTTTGAAATGATAGGAAAGTTTTCCTAGATGCTAATACACGTAAAAGCCTTTTCTAGTGAATTATTTCATAATGCCATCAACATTTAAGCAATGCTAATGCAGTGCAATTACAATTATGGAAATTGTTAACCTTTTAGAGACTGAATTAGGGGAATTCCCTGTGCTATCCAGTGGTTAGAACCAGTGCTTCCACTGCGGGAGGTGTGTTCAGTCATTGGTTGAGAAACAGATCTTGCGTAACACACGATGCAGCCAAAACATTAAAAAATAAATGAGAAAAAAAGTGAATTAAAGACTGAATTAGAACTTACGTATTTCTGGCTTCTCTCAAACCTGTAGTGAGAATACATGCATTTAAGTACTATTGTGGCATTTTTCAGAGCTAATGAGACAGTCCTTAAATCTGTCATACTTATTTAGCCCATTTTTTTCATTAAAAAACCAAACTATGATGTTCGTGATATAGATAATGAACTCTCTTGGAATTAAAATAATAAAAACTTACAGATGTCTTGAATTAATATTATCTTTGAGAAGGCATGCTTTATCCTTCCTTTCAGTAATAGCTGGAATGACTTCAAATAAAATCTTTTATTTTGGTAGTAGTAAATGTTATGTAGATTCCAGGAAGGTACTCACTTTAAAATCATTTATTTTTAGAATGGGTATTGTTATAGAGAGATTTTAGTATTATTAACATACGTGTTTAGATGTAAATAATACCCAGCACATCATCTCTGTCTTTTTTAAGATAGAGGCTGCTCTGGTTAAGATTCCAATACCCCGCTCTGGCCCCTGCAGCCCTGCTGCAGGCCTTCTGTTGGACTGTCTTCCTCTTCCCACCCCTGTGCCACTCTCAGCCAGTTTTTTGTAGCATCAGTCTAGTCACAGCCATGATTGTGCTCTCAACATCATGCCTATGTCAAAAATTAATGTGGATAATCCAGAGAGCTGGAAGGATATAGAAACTAAAGTTACTTGTGTGCATTCTCACATATGTATGTGTGTGCTTTAGGATATAAACTTTAAATTACTTGTGTATATTGTTACACATGGGTATGTGTTTTTGCCCTCAAACTAAAATTAGTTTTTAAATTTTAAGCTGAAACTATTTTTTAAGATTTAAATAATTGATATTTATGTAGCTATCTATAAACAGTGCTTTTACTTATAATAGTTTCATACTTTTTTTTAAAAGGTGGTATGTCCTGACTGTAGTGATGAAATTGCTGTGAAAAAGGATAATATTCTTGTTCGATCTTTCAAAGATGGCAAATTGTAAGTATAATTCACTTGGTATGAAAAATAAGCTGCTTTTCCAGATTAGGATGATAAATTATAAATAAGTTATTTCCAGTGATGTTCTGCTTTTCCGTTTTATCATTCATAGTGTTTCAAAGCATCCTCATCTTTCATATTATCATTAAGTGTAATAGTCTTAAAATATGTCTTGTTCATTTGGTCTTTTCTAAGCTATACTCTCAATGCTGTCTAATTTATCAATATTTGACTATATAATAACTGGTGGTTTATTGAAAATTCAATATATCTACCACATCTAATATTTCATGAATATATTAATTGATATCTATTTATTGTTTTGAATGTCTAATTAGGATTTTCTAACATTTTAAATTACTTCTAAATGAGTGTGGTAATACCTGTTGTGTAACGTTTGAATTTTGCAGTAGTCTTAAGGATTAAAACGAGTTACTATAAATATATGTTGGGTATTAAGACAATGAATTTTCATGTAGAACTTTTCTAAAACTGAGTTATCGGTTGAAGACCCGGGGATCCACGGGAGGCGGCGGCTGGAACCTGGGATCCCCCAGGGACTCCCCGGAGCCGCCGCTTCCCCAGAAATAAAAAAAAAAATAAAACTGAGTTATCGTTTTCTATGGGTGTTTTTTCCCTTTAAGAATTGTGTGACTGGAAAATCCATGTATTTTATGTTGATATTTTGCCTTATTGGGTGACTGCTTTAAAAAGATCATGATACTTTAAGATTGGTTTTTGGATTTTCATGTTCTGAAACATGACTTAAAAATAATCTATATGAAACCCACTTTCACAAAAATGTGAGCATTGAAATTGAATACTAGTCTGTTGATATTAAGAAATTACTCTGAATTTTTAAATGTGTGATGATGGGATTGTATTTTTAAAAGAATAAAATATTATAAATTAAATTATATAATGTCTGAGATTTGCTTCAAAATAATCCAGTTGGGGTGGGAGGAGGTAGGTAGGGATATAAATGAGACATTGACTCCGAGTTAATGGTTGCTGTAGTTGGATGATGGATTCGTGGGAGTTCATTTTACTGTTATACTTCTGTATATATTTTAAATTTTTAAATTTAAAGTTTAAAAAGAGGCAGATTGAAAAGTGTATTTGGAATAGTTTTTAGACTTCTGTGGATTGGTTGAAACAAACCAAGTGCTGAATGATGATTTATTCATGTAAAGTAAGAAAGAAATGTCACATATATGATAAAATGACCTCTCCCAGTTGCTTGCATCCAAACCCTTCTTATAGTTTCTATATGAAAGAACTTCAATTGTATATTAGAAGTTTGCTTTGAACCTAGAATTCTGTTTAAAAAAAATATTGAACATTTTACATTATAAAATAGTATATTTTCTTCCAATCTTAAATTTATTTATTTATTGAGATTATCTTAAGATGATGGCAAATTCTTGCTGTTTAACTTGTTTTTTAATTGGATTGATGCATTCTGCTATGTAAACATTTTAATTTATTATTTTCAGGGTTTCATTATTTTTAGTATTGCATTTAACCAGGTACTCTGAGAATTCCTTGTTTATAAAACATCTGTTAAGATGGGGTCGTTCTTTGGATGATTCCATTTTTAATGTCCTGCCTAGTATTTTGTTTGAGATTTGCAACCCTGTGCGCAGTCATTTCCACCAGTGTTCCCATGTTCTCAGTGTCTTTCTGTGGTAGATAATTGGACTCTTAATTAATCTTTATTGTGTTTTTGTGGGTTTTTTCCTTTAAAAAAAAAATACAGTACTTCAGTACCAAGGAAGGATGTCCATGAAATTACTAGTGACACTGTACCAAAGCCTGATGCTGTATTAAAACAAGGTAAGGGTAATTTTGGAACAAATTATACTTACTGATGGGGCATGCCCTGGTGGTCCATTGGTGGACTCTGCACTTTTACTGCTGGAGCCCAGCTTTGATTCTGGTCAGGAAACTAAGATCTCATAGGTCACACAGTGTGGCCAAACAGAGAAGAAAGAAAAACTAAGGAAGTATTTCTGAAGATTAAATATTCTTTTGGTCTTAAAAATTTTTTTTTTTAGTGAAGTCTTTGAAGTTACATTTGGTCCTGTGCAACTTCTGCTTTTGTAAACCAATGTGTCTTTTGTTATCATAGTAGTCTATTTTTTTTTTTTAGATTATAATTGGGATAGTAATCTAAAAAAGATCAAGAACAAGATCATCAGCTATCACTGTAGTCTGGCCTAGTAAATACCAGTTCCTGAGGATGGAAAACACAGGAATCAAAGTAGTCTTGATTTTTGTCATTTCTTATAACAGTAGTTATATTTTATTGGGGAATAGGCTGTAATTACATCTCTTACTTGATTTTTCACACTGCAGATAACTTTGTTTTCTTTGCCTATGTTCACCGAATCAGATAATACACTATATAGACTGGTTAAAAATCATCAAGATTTATGGTAGAGAATTTATTTCTCTGTATTGTAAAGTGAGAATAACTGTTTCTAGTTATTTATCCAGTTAAATTAATCATTAATATTATTTTAATTTAGAGTTAACTAAAAATGTAGAATACATATTTATAGTATATTTTCAGATACTTGTAAGTTTTACAGTGGCTCTGTGCCTATTATATAATACTGTTTAATAATTTTTTGATAAAATGATTATAAAGATTTACTGTTTACTAGATTTACTTTAATGTTTACTAGACATTCTTAATTTCTGTTTTAAAAGGATGTATCTGCCCCTTTTTCTTGTCTTTGTTTGAACCTAAGTCACCTAAGTTTTGCCATCTATAACACAGATACCTAATGCCTAAGACGGTTAAGATTAATGGGCTGCTGCTACACCGAAAAGCAGTTAGCACAGTGCCCAGCCCATAGCAACCGCTCCATAAATATCAGTGGTGGCAGCACAGTAGTCTTTATTTCTTTTTCCTGTTAATATTTTTAGACAAATCAGTTGTCTTAATTTCTCCAGTTGATAGTTTGTTACCTCTTTCCAGCCTTTGATCAGGCACTTGAATTTCACAAAAGTAGAACTATTCCTGCTAACTGGAAGACTGAATTGAAAGAGGATAGTTCTAGCAGCGAAGCAGAGGAAGAAGAGGAGGAGGAAGATGATGAAAAAGAAAAGGAGGATAACAGCAGCGAAGAAGAGGTGAGTAAAAAGAGTTAATGGCTTTTACAATGAAAAACAGTTGAGTTCCCTTTGGGATTTGGCATGGTAGTCATTTATCACTTAAGTATTTTTAGTATTAGAAGTGTTTTATAATACAGTTGTTCTTGTGTATTCATCATAATCAAATAGTTTGCTTACTTAACCTTAAAATAAAAATATGGTTTTGGGAAATTAAAAATATTAAGTATAGTTATCCCTGTAACTTCAAAAATATTTCTTAATCTCCAGTCCATAATGTATTTAATGTCAAATCAATATGTTATACACCTGAAATTGATGCAGTATTGTGTGTCATCTATAGTTCAATTTTTAAAAGGGAAAAAATGTTTCTTAATACAGCAGAACTCTACTTTCATATGCTTTTTAGCATCACATATACAGCTGTGATCTCATACCATGTTTATATCTGCATATTTTATTACAGTATCTCATAAAGAATAAAACATGTCTTTTACCTAATGTTAAAGGAATAATCAGCATAAAAGTAAAGATTAATATCTTTGATTCAAAGAATCAATACAAAGATTTTTGTATTAGATTTTATCTAATACAAAATAAGACACCTGTGAATTTATACGGATCAAGGAGCTAAATTTAGATTTTATTGTAGCTGGTACTTTAGGTCCATCAATGACAAGTACTGAGAAAATTGCCCATAATCTTACTAGTGACAGTGCACCACTGTGCTCTTTAATGGTTTGCTGAATGGCTTTATGAGAATTATTGGGGGAATAATGATGCAGATAATGATAGCTGCAATACACGACCATTGTATTTAATGTTTCTAGGAAACAAAGATAAGTTAATGTCAATATGTAATATTTTAGGTAAGTTATGAAATTTTGCCATGTAACTGTAATAAACAACTATTGATGAAGCAGGAACATTTTAAAGTTTATGTTTTATAATATAGTGATCTATAATGACAGTGTGTAGTGTGAAAGTTTCCCTGGCGTTGGTCTTCCCCATTGCTTTCTATTTAAAATGTTAAAAATAAGCCATCAGTCCCTTGCTTAAGGCTTTTCAGGTGGCGTAGTGGTAAAGAATCTGCCTGCAGTGCAGGAGACACAAGAGATGCAGGTTCAATCTCTCGGTCAGGAAGATCCCCTTGGATTAGGAAATGGCAACTCTCTCTAGGATTCTTGCCTGAAAATTCCTTGGACTGGTGGGCTACAGTCCGAATGACTTATTACTCTGGAAGTCAGGCTATACTTTCAGAACCTCCTTTTATAGCCCAACCTGTGCTCTTTTTTCCCATCACTTCTGGTATATTATCCCACTTTTATTTTTTTGTTTGTTTATTTGCTTTTGGTGGTACCACGTGGCTTTCCAGATCTTATTTCCCCAGCCAGGTGTTGAACCCAGGCCCTTGGCAGTGAAAGTGTAAATTTCTAATATTGGCCCTCCAGGGAATTCCCTACCCTCCTACTTTGAACTAGGTTGTAGCAACACTGAACTACAAACCTTTATTTCTATTCACTTCTGTACAAACCAGTACCTTTGTCCACCCTGCCCTTTGTCAGCAAGACACACTCCTGTTGAGTTTTTTAAACCTTACTAACCTATTTTCCCTGTAAATGAGAGAACCATCACCTTCTGCAAAAAAAGTTAATCACTCCATTTGATAGTCTAAACAGATACCACTCCTAGTAGAAATTTTTGCCTACATATATACATGCATTACATATGTGCATGTATTTATTTTCTATTTGTTTTTTGCTCTACTAATCAATAGGTTCCTCAAGGGTCAGGAGTCCATCTTACTTGTACTCATAGTGTCTGTCGTAGTGTGTAACATGGAACAGATGATCAGTAAATACTAGTTACCAAAACTTTTGTTACTTAGATTTATGTTAACCAAATGTGGTTTCCAGTTTAAACAGTTTTTTTAAAGTTAAATACAGACTTCACTTAAAATTTTTTGCAGTAGGAACAAATTTGGTGGTTTATGAAAGTCACATATTGTACCATGGGGGCATTTAAGAAAATACCTAGAAAACAGTATTCCTTAGACTTAGGTCTGATTACCTTACCGAAGTGCAGTGCGTGTGGATCATGTTTAGGTTGAGAAAAACAAATTTTATCATAAGTAAACTAATAATTGTCACTTATTCTTCTCTGCCCAATTATTAGCAAGCATAATAGTTTTATCGATACAAGTTCTTATTGTCTTTAACTTACTTTTTTTTGCTTGCTTTTAAGATAGAGGCCAATCTCACGCCAGCAGTGGTTTTAGACACATGATTTTTAAAACTAGAATGATATATTTAGGCTATCAGTTGAAAAGTATTCTCCTGACTTTTACCACTCGGAATACTTTTGTTTCAACCAGAGTAACTGTAAAGCCTCAGTGTGTATTTTGAATTACCTCCTTGCAGTTGCCCCTGGTCATGCTCTGTAATGGCGGGCACCGTCACTTGTTCCTCTTCTGACTCAGCACCTTGCACAGTGCCTACACTCACTGGTGCTCATTAAATGTTTGTTGATGGTCACTGAATTGATGAGTTCCTCCATCTCACCTCCTACCCTGCTCCTTGCAGGTTGCTTCAGGACCAGCTCCCTACTGCCACAGCCCCTGGCCACAGCAGCAAGAAGCTAGTCCCTCCCTTGTAATTGATAAATCGGGGAACTATTTTATTACTTGAAGATTTCCCTAAGTCTGAATCTTCAGGTATTGTAGATCAAGTTTGTTCCCCACTTTACTGATTTTATAAGCTTGAAGTACTATACTGTGGGGCCGAATATAATGAAGGATAATTTTAGTTGCAGCTGATGGGGCCCTCACTTGTTTAGTTCCTGGAGGAGCAAGAGTAGAGCCCGTTTCGATGTTAAGCCCTGACCCAAATTAATATAAGTGAGAGTAGGTCTTCTTGAGCCTGTGACCGTGATTTAAAGACTAGATCTCTGATGTGGTAAAAAATTCATGAACCATCTTGTTGGTCTCATTTCTTATATGAGCATTTACATTTGGGATTGTCACTACTGAGATAACCTTGTAGGACATAGTTCTCTGTAAAGTATAAAATGTCTAGACTTTCTGGTTTTGAATAGCTTAGTGTTAAGTAATTTTTTTTTTTAAAAGCCTTTGAAATATTCTAGTGAGTATTAGTCTTTGCTGTTGGTAGGAAATCTGCTTGTGTTATTAAAATGCTTAACTGAGGAAAATAATATTTTATTCTTCTGTGACTAAAATTAGGAAGAAATAGAACCATTTCCAGAGGAAAGGGAGAACTTTCTTCAGCAGTTGTACAAATTTATGGAAGATAGAGGTGAGTGTTTTTTCTTTGATTCATTATTAATGTAGATATCAGATAATATCTTAAAAATAAGAATTCTATTTATTAAGCTGCATGTCACTGGTAGTCATGGCTATCATTTTGATTACCAGTCTCACCAGCACCCTAGTGTACTGTCTGTCACATGGTAAGTAGAATGTGGAATTTGACAGTATTTTGATGGATGTTATGGCCATGGACCCATAAATAACTATATTTTGTCCTGTCTTTCCCATCACTGCTTTGGGGGACCCCAAAGAACCTTTACATTAGAAAACAGTAACAGAATGGGAATCATAGTATCTTTTTATTTGAGCCTCCATGTATGCCTGTAGAAAAGCCTCTTCTCTAAAATCACTGCCAGCCCCAAGATGTATGTGTTTGTGTATGTGAGTAAGAGAGACACACAGACAGACATGTCATTCATTCTAAGATGGGCCCTAAGTCTTCTTATGACTTAGCCATATAAAACTAAGAACAAAATTAAACCATCTGTTGAGAAAGGTGACCAAGTCTCAAGGTGAGCCTTGTCTTAGCTTTTTGAATCTGCCTTTGTGGTTCAAGAAATATAAGCATGGGTAATTAACACCTGCTTTTAACTTGAAGTGATGACCTGGTCATCTAGTAACTGTGGCCCTGTTTCCTTCTTATCTGCTGTTATGAGTATAGTTTCTCCTTTCCTGTAAAGATGCTAGCAAGGTAGAGGGCAGAGGCTGAAAGCTTTCTGACATGAAGGAAAAGACAGAATGAATGAATGATACTTAGAAGTGCTACTATGAATTCATGTTTTTTTAATCCAGTTTTGTCTTGTTGATGAGTAGCTGCGGGCTTGGTCTTCTTTTTGCTCTTGTAAATCATAGTGGCTACTACAGTGTAGTTATCTTTTTATTCTTCAGTATAAAATGTCCTTGATTTATCTGTTTATTTGTGTGCATGGAGGCTTGGCCTAAGAAGGCAGGCTATTTCTTAAGCTTTTTCTATATAAGGTAAATTAAAAAGTGAAGAAAATGAATAAAATCTAATATTAGAAAAAAATGAAGAGTATGATTATCCCCGTCATATATTTTTTGGAAAGGGCAATAGGTTGTGTATCTCTGTCCTGTTACTTTCTCTTAATCACATTCTAACAGTCTGATAGTTTTACTATCCTTCTACATTCTTACATCCTAGAATAAACAACGCTATAACTTTACTCTAGAATTACTTTGTAGAATAGTAGTAAGTTAGTAAAATACAAAGAAAATAAAAGGTAATTCCCATTGTGAAGCAGTTGCCCATCAATTATCTCAACACTGTTTTCAGTTCTACCAAACATTGTTACCCTGATGCTTTAAAATTTTGTGTTGGTGTTTTATTTTACTTCACTTACTGTTTATTCTTTTTCTCATCAGGGGAATGAAAGTGGAATAAAATATAAATAAAGTTTCAAAAATCTGATATAGGAAAAAAGGTTTTGATAAAAGGGATTTAAGTAGATATATTTTTTATTAACCAGGGGTGTTTTTCTCATGTAGACACAGATTGCACTGTGTATATTTGATGGTAATGTTTGAATCTTTTCAAAATGTAAATAAATACGAAGCATGGTTCTGATATATCCGTGTTTTCTTTAATAGGCACACCTATTAACAAACGACCTGTGCTTGGATATCGAAATTTGAATCTCTTTAAGTTATTCAGGCTTGTACACAAACTTGGAGGATTTGATAATGTAAGTATTGCGATCAGAAATGAAACATGTTCTTCATACATGTTTTCTCATCTAAATATTATCTAAAAGTGTCTATTAACAAAAACTTAAGAATAAAAGGAAAAGAAAATGGAGAGTACAAGTTAGAAATAGCTAGTTTCCTCAGACCAAATTTAAACTTGAAGATTTTTTAAAATGAGCTTTCCGATTTACTATTCAGTTTGTCAAACTTTCATAGGCTATCTGAGTCATAACACAACCATGTTAGTGGAAATTCTTTGTGTCTCTTTTCCATTAGACTGTAGGATCGGTAAGAGCAGCGATCTGTCTTAATATTCTTTATATCCTTGATCTCTACCATGTGCCTTACATATATAGAAAACATTATTTACATATATATGTGTGCATATATGCAGAAAGTCTCTGTTGAACTGAAGAAATTATCTTAAGGTTGCCATGATGTATGGTACTCATCCAGTTAATACTATTCTGTGGAGAGGAAAGGTACGTTGTGTTCCTAGGATTCATGAAACTACTTTATTAGCTTATAGGAAATCATACGTCATTGAAAATTTTTTTATCTGTCATTGCATTAAGGTTTTGATTCAGGCATGTAGATGTTTTCTTATTTACCATAGCAGGGTTTATTTAAACGTCAAATGGGGACTTCCCTGGCTATCTAATGATTAAGATTCTGAACTGCCCCTGTAGGGGAAGCAAGCTTGATCCCTGGTCAGGGAACTGGAATCCTGCATGCCTGGAGGCATGGCCAAAAAAGTAAAACGTCAAATGACCTAGGATTTCAGCAGTTATAATTCTCTGAGATTTGTTAGAATACCAAAACTTAACTTAAAAACATTGCTATAAACCAGATTATTTTATTTAGAAATTATCAAAATTGGTATTTTTCATTCCTTGAGACTAGAAACAACAAATATAGAACTACATAATATATACATACACACAAACATACACATTTGGTATTTATCAAAATTTTATTATATTCCCCACCTTTTAATTTTTGAATTTTCATTTTACTCTTTCAGATTGAAAGTGGGGCTGTTTGGAAACAAGTCTACCAAGATCTTGGAATCCCTGTCTTAAATTCAGCTGCAGGATACAATGTTAAATGTGCTTATAAAAAGTAAGTCCATCCACTGGATATAGCTATATTCAACAGTATATTACCTAGAAAGCAGGATGGAATTTACCATATAACTGAGGCTAGTAATTTCGAGGAAGGTTTACTAGAGTAATCACTCTATAATAGCGTTTTCTAGAGTGTAGCCCATGAATATTCAGTTCAGTTCAGTTGCTCAGTCGTGTCCAACTCTTTGCGACCCCATGGACTGCAGCACGCCAGGCCTCCCTGTCCATCACCAATTCCGGGAGTTTACTCAAACTCATGTCCATTGAGTCGATGATGCCATCTAACCGTCTCCTCCTCTGTCGTTCCCTTGTTCTCCCGCCTTCAATCTTCCCCAGCATCAGGGTCTTTTCACAAGAATCAGTTCTTCGCATCAGGTAGCCAAAGTATTAGAGACTTCACATGAATCAGTTCTTCGCATCAGGTGGCCAAAGTATTGGAGTTTCAGCTTCAGCATCAGTCCTTCCAATGAATATTCAGGACTGATTTCCGTGAATATTAGTTCTGTGAGATAATCTGTGAAGAAAGTTTTTGTGCTCAGGCAAATTTGGAAAGTATTGTGTAGAAGTTAAAATGCCAAAGTTTTAAAGTCACATAAACCCAGGTTCGAATCCTGGTTCTGCCAGTTATTTGTTGTTTATGCCCTTGGGCCACTTATTTGTTCTTTCAGACCTTGATTTTCTTGTTTATAAAATGAGATAATGCTATTTGTCTCATAGTAATGATTAGTCTGATCAGCTAGTGAAATTTTACATATACTCAGAGGTCCAGTACCTGGCATATAAATAGATGCTATTACTTGCTACTATTACTACAGTTACTACATTTAAGATGATGACTTTCTTTTCACTTTTAGCATTTTTTTAAATGAAGTTATTTTTTCTTTGAAAAATGTTTCTGTTTGAGTAAAAAGATTGTTAAGAACTGAATTAAAATAAGCTAGAATATTAAGGTAGCTCAATATCTGAGAACTTAGAAGAAGTGAACACATATTTTAAAAACCACAACTCTACAATAACATTTCAAAATGTTTTCCCAAATATAACTTCTTTTCATGTTTCCAGATACTTATATGGTTTTGAGGAGTACTGTAGGTCGGCCAATATTGAATTTCAGATGGCACTGCCAGAGAAAGTTGTTAACAAGCCTTGTAAGGAGTGTGAAAATGTAAAAGAAATAAAAGTTAAGGAAGAAAATGAACCAGAAATCAAAGAAATAAAGATTGAAGAGGAAGCGAATATAATACCAAAAGAAGAGAAGCCTCTTGAAGCGGGTGTTGGAAGAAAGGAGAGTACTCAGCCCTCTCAGGTAGATAGGATACTGTTAATAGTCCTTTGTTTTCTCTGGTACATTTTCTCCATCCTCTCTAAAGATTCCTTATTTAATTTATCTTATAAATTTTATTGTTCATGCATTTTCTTTATTACATACTATTTTTGTGTTTGAAATAGCCGTTAGCTATTTTTGCCATTATTTTAGGGATGACAGAAGATTGTTAAAATAACTTTCTCAGTGTTAGTACTGGTTGGTACCTCCCGTGCTAGTAATTAGATAATGGAATTAGGTTGACAGTTTTTACTTTTGTTGGTTTAGTTCCTCTGATCTTTTTCTAGGGGAGTAAAAAGAATTTATTAGAATCTATGCCTACACAGTCTGAACAGGAAAAAGAAGTTAACATGAAAAAAACAGAAGAAAATGAAAACCTGGAAGATAAAGATGATGATACAGCTGGAGCAGATGAGCCCCTCAGCATAAAGGTAGAAGCTGGAGAAGAAAAAGCAAAATCTGGGTAAGAAGTCTGTTTTTGGTTAAGATGCGTTTTATAGCTGAATGAATTCTTGTAATTTGCTCTTTGTGTGTTTTTATGAATCTAAATGTGATTGACAAAATAAATAATTGAGTGATTTGAATTTGTATTTATTATGCAGATAGCATTTGCCTCCTTCAGAGACCGTACTAATGCAAATTTGTAGAAAAAGATCATATTTCTGATCCATTATTCTTGCTCTCATCATGGAAATTAATGAAATCTTGAGCTAGAGAAAAACAGTTCTTACTGCACTAGCCTCTGCTTCATAACGAGATAATACAAATTTGGGAAGATGTCTTTCTCCAGTGTTTTGTAGATGGTATGTTGGGTATAGATTTTGAGAGTTGTAATCATTTTTTAAGCAAAAAATAAGAATGGAAAAGTGCTAGTACTTAGTTTATAAAATTGTTATATTGCATTTTATGTGATAGTAGCATTTACTTGGTTTGGTCAGTTTGAGAATTATTTAGCAATGTATCAATACTACCTATACTGACAGTGGACCCTGCATTTTATAGGTGATTTTTGGCATTTCATCTTGTTTCTGAGGCTTATAAAAAAGCTAAAAATCCCCATTGTTAGTCATTCTTTTAAATAAGTACAACTATGTATTTTTTGATCATTTTCGTATCTTCTAAAATTTGACCACAGCATGCAAACAAGCAAGGAAGAGGAAAAAACGATGCTTAGATGACTATAGTAAAATGTGTTTATTACACTTTGTAATGTATATGTCTCTCTGTGTACAAATGTGTATTTCAAGTACTCCTTAGTGATACTGGAAATTATTTCTACTTTTAAGAAACTTAGTAAGTATCTTTTTTGCTTAAAATCTCTTGCTCATTTTGGTGGTGGTTGGTGGTTTACTCACTAAGTTGTGTCCGACTCTTATGACCCCATGGCTGTGGCCTGCCAGGCTCCTCTGTCCATGGGGTTCTCCAGGCAAGAATACTGGAGTGGGTTGCCATTTCCTCCTCCAGGGGATCTTCCCAACCCAGGGACTGAACTGTCTCCTGCATTGCAGGCATATTCTTTACTGACTGAGCCATTTTAGTGTTGTTCTAAAATTTTGACCACAACATGCAAATAAACATAGAAAAACGAAACAAAACTGGCTTTAGATGAATATAGTTTAAGTGTTTGTTTATGATACTTAGTTATGTTTCTGTGTGTGTTAAATGTATATTTGAAGTACTCTTGCTGCTACTTGAAGACTATGTCAGCTATTAAGAAATTTAGTAAGGATTCAGCTTTTTGCCTAAAAATCTGATTTATCAATATGCATCTATTTCTGGAGCATTTACCGTGTGGAAAGCCCTGTAATAAGCCTATATTTTCTCTTTGTGACTAATAATTATCTTAATTTTTCACGTTGGTACTTCAGCTTATTTTATGGTATAAACTATATTTTGTAGATTTTTTGAATTCTTCAGCTATATGGCTTTTGTATTTATATATTAAATTTTTAACATTTTCATACACTTTTTTTAAAATTTAAGTTTTTATTTCTGACTGCATCAGGTCTTAGTTGTGGCACCCAGGCTTCTCTCTAGCTGCAGTGCCTGGGCTCCAGAGCTCGGGCTCAGCGGTTGTGGCACACAGGCAAAGTGGCCCCGTGGCATGTGGGGTCTCAGTTCCCTGACCAGGGACTGAACCTGCGTTGCCTGTATTGCAAGGTAGATTCTTAACCGCTGGACCACCAGGAAAATTCCTGTGGCTTTTTATTTACTGCAGATATTTATAAATGTATTATACCACAAACAAATTTTCCTGATGTGGCTGCTGTAGAAGATTTATGGGTTAGAAATATCCAACACTGATCTCTGAATTTTATTAGATCAGTGCAACAGAAAATTTTGTGATTGTAAAGAATTAACATATAAATATTTATCTAGTACATAAACTGTCTCTAAGTAATTAGCTGGCACAAGAGCTTTCAGTGTCCTTCCTTTGTAGTTCAGGTGTGTAAGGTTAAATAATTGAATTTATGTAAAATGTCTGGTTCAGTGCCTGGCCTGTAGTGGGTACTAATAACCTATAGTAGTTATTTTGGTCTTAATTTTGGTCCATTGTAAGTAAGGAATGTGACATCAAACTTGGGAAATTTGATATTTGTGAGTTCAGATGAAAAAGTCCTCGTGGATACATTTGATTTCCCAAAATGTAAAAGATAACTCATATAATATGTGTGTGTTTTGTGTTTATGTTTGTGTGTAATACATACATCCGCTTAGTATACTAGCTACATTTTATACTTTGAAAGGCTCTCTTTCTTGGCATTCTGTGTTCTTTTTGATGTATCTACCTCTGATTTTGCCACTGAGAAGAGAAGGAAGGGGAGAATATTTGCTTTGGCTGATAGCCAGTAATTGTGTTGTTTGCCTCTTTGTAGTTCAGTGTGTTATTGAGTGACTCATTTGGTTTGTGTCTGAGGTTGACATTAAATGAGAAATTCTAATTTTTGATTGCTTTTAAAAATTAATACAGAGTATTAGGTTTTTATTCCAGATTACATAAAAGATTGCCCTGGCTGCCACTGAAAGTAAGATTGTACTAGCTATTATTGGCGTTTGCCGGTTGTGTTCAGTGCTATGTGTGCGTGTGTGCTCAGTCGCATAGTTGTGTCTGACTCTTTGCGACCCCATGGACTATAGCCTGCCAGGCTCCTCTGTCCATGGGATTCTCCAGGCAAGAATACTGGCGTGGGTTGCCGTTTCCTCCAGGGGATCTTCCCAACCTAGGGATCGAATCTGTGTCTCCTGCCTTGGCAGGTAGATTCTTTACCCTTGAGCCACCAGAGAAGCCCTCAGTCCTATATAGTTTTGGCTTAATAATGTAATGTACAGTTTAGAGTTAGTTTTTGTTTAAACCATTTCAAACTTTTAATCATCTGTATCTCTTTTATGTTTTGTATGGTGATTCTGAGATGCGTGATAAATCTCTTTGGTGTATGATCCATCTTTGTTGTATCTACCAGAATATGCTTCCTTTTCTCCCTGATGAGCAGTGGTACAATCTTCTGATTAAACAAGCAGTATTCTTTCAGAAAAAGCCTTACTGTTTTAATTTTACATATGTTTATTACATATATATGTCAGTTAAAGTTGTTAATAGTTTATCTGATAGTTTCTTAGATATTTCACCCTTTCTGATAGTTTCTTAGATATTTCAGCCTTACAATTTTTTCATTATAGAAATGTTAATAGATTTTCAGTAGTAGAATTCATATTTTTTATCTCAGGTTACAGCTGGATTCATTTAATTTTTAAGTACCAATTTGGCTGTAAACAAGTCTTTAAAATAGGAGTAATTCTTAAGAATCTTTGTAGACTTTGTGATGCATTTCAGAGCAAATTGACTCATTTGGTACTTTTGTGAACTCAGACTTAATTTCATAAGTGTATTAAGCTTCCCTTCATCCCTGCTGCCTCACTGTATAGAAGGAATAAAAAAGCCTTACAGTTCTAGTTGTGACACTATTTCTAGTTTATTTTTGTTGCCTACATAATTGTGTAATTAGGAATGATAAAGTATGTTATAGCTAAAAAAGTTTGCATATAAGAATATAAAACTAAAATTATTAGTGGAGGAAGATTTTTTTTATCTACATACTATGCCCATTAACTTTTAAGGGTTAGTTACTTAGCTGTCTTATGGTTCTATTTCATGACATTTATTCATCTGTCAGCTATAAAGTGATGGATTCTTCTTGAGAGCAAACTGTTGTAATAAGGATAGACACACTGCAGAGTAAATAATTGAAGTTTTTAAAAAATAAATCTAGTGCATGGAAAATTTATAATTTTAAGATTTTCCTCCAATTTATTGAATACAAATTTGTGATCAATATAAAATGAATATGATTGTTTTAGAAAGCACATAATATTGAGAAGACCAGAATGGTTGCATTGCTTGCTTCTAGAATGCAGATGACTTTCAGTTTCATATTTGCAACTGGTCTCTCATATGCCTGTTTCTTCAGAACTTTAAAGTTGAGAGAATTGGTAGAAGAGGACTTGTGGTAAATATGGAGAAAAGAGAGCAGAAATTGTGTTGAAGTTTAGAAGAATAGAAAGAAAAAACTTGATGTGATTTTAATGTGAACTTAGTAAGATATTCCTATAAAAGGTGAAATAATATTTCATTTAATACAACTTCAGAAAATCTGGTTGAAATTATTTTAATTATTAAAACTAGCCATTGGCTAGTAAAAACTTGTTTAAACATCTGAAGGTTGGAAATATTTGAATGAAAAATATTTTTTAGTCCGAAAATGGCTGAGTTACGAAGACTTTTGTTTTTGTTAAAACTGAGTTGTATAAAACTTCTACAGTAAAACATGAGGAAAATGTTAGCGTCGACCTTACTAGCTAGTTTCTGGCTGTTCAGCACAACTTCTGTTCTTCTGCCTGTTGGACATTTTCTTTCAATACACTTAACTTTTCAGTTTTCATTTTCTCTGAATATATCTTTCTGTAATCATCCATGGTCATCTCATACCGTTTTAGTTTTTAATATTAAATTGAAACTCAGAGAATATCATACGCTTGGAACCTGCTGTTCCCGGAACAATCACAGCCACGATTTTTATCAATTTATGTGGTTTGGAACTGAAAAGCTTATGAAGTGTCTTTTATTAACTGCAGTTTTTTAAACCTTTCAAGAGATGGAACGAATAAAGAGGAAGAGGAAGATGATGAAGAAGTAGAGGAGGAGGAGGAGGAGGAAGAGGATGAAGAAGATGATGACAACAATGAGGAAGAGGAGTTTGAGTGCTATCCACCAGGCATGAAAGTCCAAGTGCGGTATGGACGAGGGAAAAATCAAAAAATGTATGAAGCTAGTATTAAAGATTCTGATGTCGAAGGTGGAGAGGTCCTTTACTTGGTGCATTACTGCGGATGGAATGTGAGGTAACTTGAGTTTTAGCTAGTGATTACTACCTAAAAAATCTTGTACAGTAATTTTCTATTTTAAAATTTAACAAATTATAGACTTATTAGTACTCCAATTGAGGTCATAGTATACCATATAAAAAACATGGAGTTTTGGCTTGTAAATACCTCTCTCAGTGACTTCCTACTTACTGTTTTCAATACTTCAAAGATATCCTTAGTGTCTAGAAAACTAAAGTCTGTGTAGTTGATTTTAATATTATGCATGTAGATTAATAGGAGCAACATTGTTGGTAAAATGATAGAAAACTTTCTTTAAAAGTTAAAAGGGATTTGAGCTTCTTGAGGTCTACAAGCCAATTATGAGGCTTCTGGCTCTCTTGCATTTTCATCTACCTTTCCACGGTAACCCCTTCCTTGTTTTCTTCTTAAATCATCACATTTCTTGCCTTTAGTAGACAGGATTTTAAAGTTGCGATTTCTTAGGAAGCTTTAGCTGTTTCAGGAAGGCCTTATATTCACATTAGCATTCTTGCATTACATCTTGTTCAGAAGCCTCAGAAACCTCAGAAATTAATTTTTATGTTTGAAACAATGATTGAAATATGAGCAAGTCTGCTTGACTCAAATAGGGCGCATGGTCCAACTCTACTCACCTAGGGAACTGAAAAGCAGGACTGATTTTTCTTCTTATACAGGTTTCCTTTGGTAATATCTGAATTTTATGCAGAGTTGGCAAGCTAGTTTTGGGATCTGAGCATCTAGATATCTTCAAGAGAAACCTTATTTATTTTGGAATGTCTGATACTGTATTTGAAGTAGCCTGTGATAAGAGTTGTAGCTTTTGAAAAGGTTGCCATCGAAGTTTTCAGTGGTGGTGTCATGGCGTGCCTAGTGTTTTCAAGGAGGAATACAGTTCTCATGATTTATGTTTATAGTGTATTCTGTGGTTTGGAATGTGATTAAGAAAAGATCATCTCCAGAGTGTCTGTTTCGTAAAAAAATACACTCTCTGTTCCTTAAAAGTACAATTTGTGTTGTCTTCTTGCAGCAGTAGGAAGCTTTGGAAGCATGTCTAATCTGATTACCTTTCCTAATTTGAGAATAGTGTAGTTCTGTTCCATTCTGAAGCTTGGAAGAAAATAGCACTTAAGTCATAAGGAAATGTGTAGGAGTTTTGTTTGGGACTTTTTTCCTTTATTACTTCTAACCAGAAAGATTAACAAAGTTTTGGATTTTAAGAATGCCTATCAGTATTGTTCTGATGAAACATAAGCTTCTCCAGATACCACTTTTTAACATCGTGTGTAATTTATCCTTTTGGCTGTCGGTTCTTGTGCTGTCTCTGTGGTGCGTGACTTTCCTCACCTGAAGGGCTATTAGTATCATCTTCAGAGGAAGATACTTGAGATTACAGAGCTGCTATCAGAATATTTTGCTGTCTGTAATATTTAATCATTTTGATTTTATTAAATATAGATGTAGAGGGAGTTCCACTTTGACCCAGGATGTAAATGTTAAATATGTTAGCTTAAAATTAGGAAGGAAAAATTGCATCAGTGAAAATTAATAACTACTCTGTAAGGCCACAAGATAGAGAGTCTGAGATGCATCATCATTTATGTTTTTTGTTTGTTTCCAGTTCTTTCCTTCTAGTTACTCTGCTAGGTCATATAATGAGGCAGTTTTCCTAGTAGTCTCTACAAAATGCTTTAATTCTGTGACCAGTGGGTAGAACTTAAGCATTCTCCAGGTTTAACTGTAACACAGACTTGATTATTTTCTGTTAATTATCTCATTAAATAGAAGAGGCATAGATAAAAATTGAAACATTCATAAAATTATTCTGCAGTTAAGTTACAACTTCGTTTTGTTAAGAAAAGATTCAGTAAAGGAAAGAGTAATCCTTTCGTAGGAGCACTTGGATTTTAGGGGGTAGAAAGAATGCTTGGTGCTTGTGCTTTGAAGTAGATGGAGGGTTGAGTAGAGTAAGGGAAGATTTTAAATTGAGGCATTCAAGTTTTTAATAACATAGAAAAGCAAAATGAGACCTAGTTCAACAAGACAAGCTTGAATTAATGAGGAGGATGTCATCTACTCCTGACAACTGATGCATTTGTATGGTACGAACTTTCAAAAGAAGAAAACTTATCATCTTGATGAAGACCTGTAGAGTGGATGTCTACAGACTCCAGCATCACAGAGAAAACAATTGTACTTCAGTAGATTAAGCAGTTATTTTTTCATAGTCACTGTTCTAGTATTTCCATTTCTCTCTGGAATAATAAATACCCAAAGAGTCTGTCTTATTGATGAATAAGAAATTGTGAGTTTTGCCGCTCTTTTACATCTGAAGCTAATCTTATGAGGGCCTCAAGAAATCCTCATCAGCTCTACAACTGTCTTCCTGTTACTTGGGAGAGCTCCAGCTTGATTTCTGAATTTAAACTTGAGTTGTGCAATTAGAAGTGAAGATTTATGCATGAAGTTTCATGAAAATAGTTTTATTTTCACTGGCAGTCATTCATTACAGTAGCAATTTAGGAAATTTTGTATGGAGCTGTTTGAATTTTGTTTGATAGGAAACATTTTCCAGAAAGCAGATTTTTCTTAAGAAAAATAATATCTATCTTAGTTAGAAAAATACTGTTTTCTTATGATTTCTACATTTTTCTTTTTTATGAAGTTCTATATAAACCTTTATGTTAATTTCATTTATACCCCTATTTCATAACTGAAAATGTTGCTTTTTTTTTTAACGTTAAGATAGTGTTTGGGCCAAATTGTTTTTAACTACTACAATGAGAAAAAAGACATTTTAATGTGCTCACATCAGATTTATGATAAATAGCCAGAATTCTGATCCTTAACCACATTGTGCTTTAGTGCTAAGTTACTTGAGTTGTGTGAGACTCTTTGTGACCCCACAGACTGACTGTAGCCTGCCAGGTTCTCTGTCCATGGGATTCTCCAGGCAGGAAAACTGTAGTGGCTTGTCATTCCCTCTTCCAAGGGATCTTCCTTATCCAGGGATCCAGCCTGAGTCTCTTAATGTCTCCTGCATTGGCAGCAAGGTTCTTTACCACTAGCGCCACCTGGGAAGCCCAAAATGCTAAAACACAGCTATGGAATTTTTCAGCTGTGATGACCGTATGTAAGGCTGTTGTCCAGTGCTCTATGGTCTTTACTATTGCACCACATGCTTGTTTACAGAATTTTAAAAACATCCCAAAATTGCATTCAATAGGAAAATACATAAAAGAAAGATAAGATCACTTTTTTGTATTGTAGTATTCTCTTTTAGTCTTTTAAAAAATATATCTCCATATGTTAAAAAACTTATAGTCATACTTCAGTAATTTTAATAGTCTGTTATATTTGTTTTAATTTCTCAGTGATGTTTATATTTTATTATTAGATATTTTTAGTATGTATATATTTTATCATTAGGTATTTTTAGTATTACTAGCTAATTGATCCTTTTCACTCTCAGGTTTCTAGGTCATGCCATAAAACATGGGGTTGATGTTTGAAAATAAAGTTACAGTTTGGAATTCATTGGCCATAACTTTGAGTGTATTGCATTTATCTTTGTTTAGTAGCAAATAGCCTTGTTCAGTAATATTTACAACCTTGTGTGTTAGAACTATCTAGACTGCTTGGCATGAGATTTAAAATACATCAATATTCTATCATATATTGGTGCTGATTTATTTTTCTCCATTTCCACCTTGACTTTCTATAACCATGGATTTGGGAATTTGACTAGAGAATTTATTTTTTATGTTGATGATTACCAACTACATTAAAGAATACCCCAACTAAAAATAAGAGACACTGTAAATTTCAACTGTAACTCAAATAACAAGTTAGTTCTAGTCCATATTATGTCACAGAAAACTTAAAATAAGGTAAATTATTCTTGAATATATTACTTGAAATGAAAATGTGTTTCATTTTAAAAATACCATAGTTTTCTAAGCAAATTGGCACTTCCTTGGAGGGGATAGGTGGAGTAAAAAGCTTTCAGAAACCAATCGGTTTAATCACATTTTTGTGAGCACGCACCCGCTGTTTATCAAACGCATTTCTTTATTTGGCAAACATAAGTTCAACATCTATGAGCCAATATTGTGCTTTGCACTAAAGGTACAAAGAAATATTCCCTATTGAGGAATTTGTCCAGGGGAGGGAAGTACCCCACCAGGATTTACAACCCCCTAATGCCCTCAGCCTCTTTATGTTGCTTACATTCTTCAATCATTTCTTATAATTTTTTTATACCCCTATATTCTTCTGTTGCTCTTATGTTGCTTTGCAACACCTGCTTGACAGAACCGCAAGAATCCTGATTAAATCTAACACTCCTCCTCCTCCTCCTCCTCGCCTGCACCTGTGCAGTTGATCAACCACCACAGTGACTGGCCTTGTTTTAACTTTATGGCTGTGAACCTCAAGTGGGCATTGTATGTCCTCCCCCCGTGCCCTTCCTACTTTCTCAGACTGTTTTATTTCTTAATGGCATAATCTTTAACTATTACTGTAATTTTTATTGGTATCATTAACATGTAATATTATACTCAGGTGTACAATAATAACAATTTGATATTTGTATATTTTACTCAATGATCACTGCAGTAAATGTGATTCATTCACATCCATCACTATACATAGTTACAGAAATCTTTCTTTTTTAATGTTTCTTCCCTCCTCAAAGCCCTGACAACTCTCTCCATCCCCACTTTCAGCTGGTGACCTCATTGAAAAATTGAAAGAAGAAAATTTCTACAGAATTCCACTGCATGACCTTTTTACCTATATATGGCTGCCATATTTTATGCCTTCTCATCTTTCACTTTAGATGAACAAGCATGCTACTATCTAAAACCCATCTTCTAACTGCCATATCTTCTGCCAAAATCAGAGTTATGGGCCCAGAAATTCTCCTCTTTGTTCTGTATATTTCGAGTTTCTTGTTCTCTTCTAAACCATTCCCATCTGTATATAGACTTGCAGTTACTTCTTTCATCGCAAAGAACACTCCTCTGAACTTACCCTGCGTTTTCTACTGTGCTGTTTCTTTGCTTCATTTCCATCCGGCAAAAATGATTTGAGTTATTTACACTTGTTATCCACTTTTTCTATTGTTGTGTAAACCCAACCCAGTAAGGCTCATGCCACACTGCACCTCCAGAACTGTCAACTGTTAAGCCTTATTTCTTAACTTCTTACTTGCCTTACCTGTGTAACTGACCCAGTTGATCACTCTTTCTGTGATACTTTTTACATGAGTTCCAACTGCTGTAGCTGCAGTTACTTTTCTTGTTTACTTTTCTTTCCTGCCGTTCTCAAAATTAAAAAACCAATTCTCAGTTATTTTATCTTTTCTATCTTATTTCTTGTCTTTATGTGTTTTCTCTCTTTTAATTGTTCTCTTCTTTTATTCTTCTGGTATACACTTTAACTTAATTTACACTGTGTTTCTGTTTTTCCAATTCTGATTTGAGTCACTTTTTTGATGTTGAATTTTTTTTAAATTTTTTGTTTTGCCCATTTTTGAATTGGTTGTATTTTTGTTGTTGTTAAAGAGTTGTCAGAGTTCTTTATGTATTCTGTACACTAATCCCTTATCAGACATGGAATTTGCATATATTTTCTCCTGTGAACCCACAGAATTGTCTTTTCACCCTTGGTATTGTCATTTGCTGTACAGAAGTTTTTAATTTTGATAAAGTCCAATTTGTCTGGTTTTTTTCTGTGTTGCTCATGCTTTTGGTTTGTATCTTAGAAAACACTGCCAAATTCAGTGTTATGAAAATGTTGCCATTTTCTTATGAGAGTTTTATAGTTTTAGCTTTAATATTTAGCATTTTGGTCCATCTTGTGTTAATATTTATCTTTGATGTGGTATTCAAGTTTTTTAATGACCTCTTTGGGTCATACACAGAGCCCATCTCCTAATTTGTAGATAACATGGGGTTGAGAGTTAGAGACTCGAATAGACTGGAAGTGCCCACTCCTGTGGCTTCCCTTCCACTCCTGTGACTTTCCTTCCACTCCATGTTAAGCTAAAGAGCTGTAAATGAAGGCCATTTGGCAGTGGTCTCCAAGTAAGTATCTGTCAGTCTCTTTTAAGGAAAGGGAACATGGCCCATACCTTTGTCTCTAAGCCTCCTTACCCTCTTTGTGCACACCTCCTCTTATGTGCCCTTCTTCATTTAACTTCATTTCATACCTCACTGCTATCTCCAAACTCTTGTCTCCATAAACCTTTGTCCTAGCCTGTTCAATTACGTTTATGATCCAAAGCATTAAAATGGAAAACTACTATGGAAGTCAAGGGCTGTATGTTACTGCTCTTGTGAAAAATTGTTTTGCACCATGTAAAATGCTTTATATTAGACAGCCCTTCATGTAGAGAAATTTAAATGAAAGCTTATAAGCAGTGAGTAAAGTGAACATAAATATAATTTCTCTTTAGAAAAATGACTTTTGAGTTGGTTAGCCTTTCAGCGCAAGTGAAAATAAACATTTCCTTTGTGAAAAAGATGAGTAGACTCAGGTATTTTTGCACTCAAATGGCTTTTCTCTCGGAGTGCTTATTTAACTGGACCTGTTCCATCAGTATTTATTATAGATTGATAGATACATTTACTGTAAACCATTAACTTTCATAGCTTTATAGATTGGCAGGTACATCAATATGTGCACATTTAGACAAAATGTGCACAAAAATACTAACCCCCTAAGCTTATCAAATATTCATAAAACAAATTTTGGGGATTCTTTTAGAAGTCAGTAGCTGCATCACAACATACTGAATGCCAGAGTTGTTAACCATTTACAGTGATCTTTATAGTCCTAGAACAATGTTCTGTGATGTGTTGTTAACATTATATTCTACCTCTGCCTGAAGACCTTTTGTTTCATTTTACACAGTTAAATTTTCTAGGAAAACAGATCTATAGTACTGTAATGCCATTCTCTTATACTGTTTATATCTTTAATATGATGATGTGATAATATTAGTGTTTCTGTCATTCTTCTTTTCTCTATTATGATGAAACCATTCCTGCTTTTTTTGGTGTGCCTTGAACAGTGTTACCTGGGGTGGAAATATGAAGTGTTAAGAGCATGCTTAGAATTTTATTTTTTCAATACCATGCTTTTATTTTTGTTTTGTTTTATCTTTTTAAGTTTATCTTTAAATTTTTTTGGCTGCACAGGCTCTTCATGGTTGCACACGGGCTTTTCTCTCGTTGCGGTCAGCGGGGTCTGCTCTAGTTGCGGGGCGCAGGCTTCTCACTGGGGGCTTCTCTTGTTGCAGAGCACAGGCTCCAGGGCTCATGGGCTCGGTAGCTGCGTCACTCGGGCCCCGGAGCTCAGACTCAGCAGCTGTGGTGTGCTTGGTTGCTCTGTAGCATGTGGGGTCTCCCGGACCAGGGGTCAAACCCCTGTCCCTGCACTGCAAGGCGGGTCAGTAGTCCCTGCGCCATCAGGGAAGCCCTGTCTTAAGTTCATGACTAAAGGCATTAAACAGTACTCAGTAGGTCTCTTTGTAAATTTTGCTTTAGGTATTTTTTCACATTAAAAATAAATGTCTAAATCGAGATTATTGTAGAAAATTCATAAAACAGGTAACCTGGTTAAATTGCTTATAAAGTTTGTAATTGGTAGCTAGTGCTGCTTTTCTCATAACTTGGTCTCTTTTTCTCTTACAGCATATTTTCCCCCATATTTTCTTACCCAGTTTAAGTGGGGAAATTCCTTTCCATGCTAAGAGGGCCTAAATTCTCATCTCAGATGTGAGGTTTTTAAAGCTAAGTTAGTTTTATGATGTATGTTATCTTTTTTGCATATGGATAGGCAAGATACAAAATATATAATTGTTCAGCAATTGCTAAATGAGTCTCTCCTTTATAGAAAAAGTACAAATGATTTTAATATTTCACTTATATTAATGGTTGGTTACTAGATTTTTATCTTTTACAATCTGTATGTGTATTTTAAGGAACGAGTTTAAAAATATTTTGTCAGTTCAGTTTTGCTTTTGAAGTTATTTGTGTATTATTCTGCATGTAATTATCGTGTGGGTATATGTAAATACATGACTGATAATATTTCTTTGACAGTGGTTTAGTTGGGTTTAAAAAAGAGCCAAAATCTGAATTATTGTGGGCACAGTAACCGTTTTGGTATCTTATGTCTGGTTGATGAATGCTCTTTTCCATTTTTATTGTTGCTAAATGATTTCTTAGATGATTTGCCAACACATCCAAACAAAAATCAAAACATTTTCTTTTTAGAACTCTTTATTTTTCTCTGGTGAGAGCAAGTATGCTATGGTCTCTGAATGGTTCCTTTTAGCTTTGTATATTTTAATTCAACATATTAAAATTTCAAATATTATATAGCTGCTTGTTTGGGAAGGGTTCAGAAGATTTGTGTTGTTGCCATGTAATGGCTCACTACTGTTGTCCTCTGTTAAATTGTAAGCTCCTTGAGAAGATGCTGTGGTGCATTCATTGCCCAGTGCCTAGTGCAGAGCCTCTCACATGACAGGTACCTAACAATATTTGTCCAGTGGACAAGCCCTTGTGCAGACTTCTAGTCTGGGGTTTCGTTCGAGTTTTTAATTTGGGGGATCGTCTGTTTACTTTTCTTCATTTTATGGAGGTCAGGGAGCCAACTGCTAGAAGTTAAATGAGTTGCCCACACTCTGTTCTTTCATGTTTATTACATTAGTTGAACGTTAGATGATACCAACAGATTTTCCTGGGTCAGTATATTCTTTGAAAATATTTTCTTTAGTACTTTAAATATCAGATGAGATACTTATCTAGGCTCCACACATTAATTACAAAGAGTTTATTGATAACTGAGTTGAAAAAGTGTGGTCTAATCACTAACAGGTTCAGTCTTCATTTTTGTATTCCGTGTTTGTTCATGTTTGTTTCAGTATTTGTTTTTCTTGGTTTTTTAATATTCGTTGTTTAATGGAAGTATTTAGTAATTTTCGTTTCCTTGTGCTCTTGCAAGCTGTATTTCCTTTTGTCATGAAGAGGCCAGTTGCTCTCTTCAGTTCATCATTTCAAATTTGAAGTCCAATTATAGGCAGTACTGGAGAAGGAAGTGGCAACTGACTCCAGTATTCTTGCCTGCAAGGTACCATGGACAGAGGAACTTGTCAGGCTACAGTCCATAGGGTTGCAGTGAGTCGGACATGACTGAAGTGACTTAGCATGCATGCATGTAGTCGGTGCAGTTTTTGTCAATAATCTAGAGTACCTGGTTTTCCTCAGACATTCTCATAAAACTCTGATGCTTGAATTAAAGTTGCAAGTCATTTTGTTCATAGGCCAACTGCTTAGCTTCAATTTCTTTACTAGTTTTCAAGCTGCATTAGCACAAAACATGATAGCTGACAGCAACGGGCCTGCTGTCCTTGGGGGGAAATCTAGGTATTTAGCAGTGAAGTGGTTTCTTGGGATATGTATTGCCCTGAATAGCTGTTAATAGTGTTCTTCATTCACAGTTGAGAGTCTGCATTGCAACATGCATTTTAATATCTTGATTCCCTTTGTAGTATTTAAAGCAGAATCAGGAGTACTGGAGAGCCACTGGGACAGGATGACCACTATGGCTGAGGGGTGAAAGCATGTTCATTTATTTGGGAATGTTTGAGAGGAGGAGGAAAGCATCTTAAAACCAGAAAATTTATATTTGACTTAATTTTTACAATTCCTGTTCTCTTTAAAGAGCTTATTTTTTATTTATTTATTTTTAAATTGACGTATATTTGCTTTATTGTCTTCTGTCAAACCTCAACATGAATCAACCATAGGTATACATATATTCCCTCCCTTTCGAACCTCCCTCCCATCTCCCTCCCCATCTCACCTCTCTAGGTTGATACAGAGCCCCTGTTTTGAGTTTCCTGAGCCATACAGCAAATTCCCATTGGTTGTCTATTTTACATATGGTAATGTAAGTTTCCATGTTACTCTTTCCATATATCTCACCCTCTCCTCCCCCTCCCCATGTCCATAAGTCTGTTCTCTATGTCTGTTTCTCCATTGCTGCCCTGTAAATCAATTCTTCAGAACCATTTCTCTAGATTCCATATATATGTGTTAGAATACAATATTTATCTTTCTCTTTCTGACTTACTTCACTCTGTATAATAGGTTCTAGGTTCATCTACCTCATAAAGAGGTTGTTTTGAAGGATGAATGAATATCCTACTTGGTATGGTGCCCTGAGGAGAAATTGAGACATACTTTATGGTCTCTCTTTTTTTTAAGATACAATTTTCTGCTCTTTGCCACCTTCCCATAATTTCATTTTTTTATGCAAGATATTTAAATTTGAACTAATTTTCCCATATTCTATCTTCTTGGACCATTTACTTAGGCCTAAAGTAAATATGTTGCAATCTCTTTTAAATAAATATTAAATATACTACATAAAAAGTTTTTTAAGTTGATAGAGAATAAACAGATTCAGTGACAGCTTTTTTTGTTGTTCTGATCTTAATTCTCTTTATTTTACTCAAGTCTTTATTCTTGGTATTTTATAGGGAGTCAGAGATCTTAATCCATGATTATTACCTCCTTTATTTAAATTAACAAACACTAGTAAAATAAAAATTAAACTGGCCTAGCTCTGTCTTACATAATTTAATGTCAGTAGTAATTTTGGGGTATATCAGTTTGCTTTTTTCTCCTGCGTCACTTTCTTTTTCTCTCCTTTGTGTTCTTTGAAACTATTCTGTAAAGAAAATAGAACTCTTGAATAATACTCTAGTGAGTAATTACGTAACGGGCAAGAGCATTTCTTTATATTTAAAATACAGTGATTAGTTATGACATCAGTTTATTTTCTGGTCATTTTTTTTCCCTTGTAAGATTAGTCAGGCAACTAAGGTGATATTTAGAACCTCATTACATCCTGAAATGTTTGTCTGTTAATGTTTACATTGGTGGTCTCAACCTCAGGGCTTCCCTGGTAGCTCAGCTGGTAAAGAATCTGCCTGCAGTGCGGGAGACCCCGGGTTGATTCCTGGGTGAGGAAGATCTGCTGGAGAAGGGATAGGCTACCCACTCCAGTTTTCCTGGGCTCCCTGGTGGCTCAGATGGTAAGGAATGCCTGTAACGCAGGAGACCTGGGTTGGGAAGATTCCCTGGAGAAGAGAATGGCTACTCACCCCAGTATTCTGGCCTAGAGAATTCCATGGACTGTACAGTCCGTGGGGTCACAAAGAGTTGGATGTAACTCAGTGACTTTTCACTTTCACTTTTCTCAACCTCTGTGTGGGGCAAGGGCATTTGTAATGTGAAGCAGCTACCTTAACCAGAATTCTCACACACTATTTTCACCTGGTCCCCCTCCTCACGGGTTCATTCCCACTTTACATTCTTAAGGAGGCTTTTTAGTTGCTGGTCTGGACTCTTCTGTATACTTGCTCAGAATAGGACCTGGCACGCTTTCTCATTCTAGTGTCACATTGTTTAACAGGCCCATTTCCCATTCTTCTCAGACTCTTCACATAGTACTTTTTGGCAAGCCTGTAGTTTGAACGGTCAGTTCAATTCCATGGTTTGAGTTTCTTAATCTGTGAAGTAAATTCATTGATAGATTTTTTTAAGGCATGTTAGTTCTGAAGGATATAAATTGTAATCACAACAATATTGTTGTTGTTACATTTTATGAAAAGAGCATAGCTGACTGAAAAGTGAAAGTGAAAGTTGTACAGTCAGGTGACTCTATGCGATGTCATGGACTGTAGCCCGCCAGGCTCCTCTGTCCATGGAATTCTCCAGGCAAGAGTACTGGAGTGGGCTGCCACTTCCTTCTCCAAAATCTGACTGAGAAAAGACAAGATCTAAAAGAATAGTATTAGAACAAAGGAATGCCTAAACAGAAGAAAATGGAATGAAGAAAATGGAATAGAAGGGGGCAAATAATAAGGGAGTCATATAATATTAGCTAATACTTATGGAACAATATCAGTTCAGTTCAGTTCAGTCGCTCAGTCGTGTCTGACTCTTTGTGACCCCATGAACTGCAGCATGCCAGGCCTCCCTGTCCATCACCAACTCCCGGAGTTCACTCAAACTCACGTCCATCGAGTTGGTGATGCCATCCAGCCATCTCATCCTGGGTCGTCCCCTTCTCCTCCTGCCCCCAATCCCTCCCAGCATCAGAGTCTTTTTCCAATGAGTCAACTCTTTGCATGAGGTTGCCAAAGTGTTGGAGTTTCAGCTTTAGCATCAGTGCCTCCAAAGAACACCCAGGACTGATCTCCTTTAGAATGGACTGGTTGGATCTCCTTGCAGTCCAAGGGACTCTTAAGAGTCTTCTCTGACACCACAGTTCAAAAGCATCAATTCTTTGGCACTCAGCCTTCTTCACAGTCCAACTCTCACATCCATACGTGACCACTGGAAAAACCATAGCCTTGACTAGACGGACCCATATAATTACTCTAGTACGAAACACATCTAAAGAATTTTTCAAAGAATCTCCTAAAACCATGCAGAATGATCAGTAACAAAAAATGATTGTTACATAGTTTAGTTAAGACCATAGGGTTTAATGACTACTATTCAAATATTTTAGAAGCATGTATAGTTTGTTTCATCTAATTCCAGCACCTTTCTCTAGCTTTTTTCCTGACTCAACATTGCTTCCACCCCCATATTCATTACTCAAGATAACTAGTCCTCTGATAGCATCCATAGAGGAGAAAATGTTTACCATATAGCATCTGTACTCTAGTGGTGCTTAGGGTAGCAAGCATCAGCCTGTGCCATGTAGAGTAACCATTATTTTATTTATGTATAGGTTCCTCCTACCTTGTTCCTAAGAAATTTTAAGCAACATACTGTGCCTCTAAGTCATAAAGAAATCATTTTCACAGTGTACATTGTAACTATGAAGACAGTGTCTATGTTTTGCTTGTTTGATGTGTTTGGTACTCCATATAAAATATACAGGGTGTCTCGGTAATATTCTTATGCTGAAAGCTACTGTTTTATCCTAATTTGAATTTTATCCTAACTTGACATACAATTCATGTCAAAAATACAAGTCGAATTAGTAGTACACTTATTGGTTGTCAAAATACCTTGTATTACAAAATTAAGCAACAGAATCTTTGGTTCAGTTCAGTTCAGTTCAGTCGCTCAGTTGTGTCCGATTCTTTGCCACCCCATGAATTGCAGCACAGGTTAAAATACTATTATATCTTTGTTTAGCTTATGTTGATGGTATGTGTAACCATCATGAACTATTTTTTCTCACAAGAAAACGATGTGTTTTTTTTTAAGTGTATAGCATTAATTTTCATAACTATATTCTAATAAGAGCAACTTCTAGAAGTTCACATCCAACTTTGCAGAGGGTGGAGGTATTTTCTGTTTATTCTTTGCTTTCACTGTCTAATATTGTTAGGAGCTAAATTGCTTTCTTCTCAAGCATAATGCAGTTTTTAGCATTAATGGGAAATTTTAAAATATGTAAATATACAGATAGGTGCTAATGTGCCAGTATACATACCAGAGGAGTGTTTTTAGTAGAAGAATAACATTCCTTTATACCGAATAAACTGAAGTCTGAGGTTGAGAATGTCTTGACCACATAGCTAGTCAGCAGGGATTATGTAAAGACTTTTCTAGAACTCATTCCATCCTTTCCTCATCCTAATTATCACTGTGGCCCTCACCAGCTTCCAGCAGACACCAGCCTAGCCCTTATGGGGTTGAGCCGTCAACATTGCTGCAGGCCATGGTTTGCACCAGCAGTCTAGCTCTGCCTGGGAGTCCTTATAGTTACTTGTTAGACCTATTCTGGGGCTTCCCAGGTGGCGCTAGTGGTAAAGAACCTGCCTGCCAATGCAGGAGATGCAAGAGACATGGGTTTGATCCCTGGGTTGGGAAGATCCCCTGGAGGAGGGGAAGGCAACCCACTCCAGTATTCTTGCCTGGAGAATCCTATGGACAGAGGAGCCTGGTGGGCTACAGTCCATAGTGTCGAAAAGAGTTGGACACGATTGAAGGGACTTAGCATGTATGCATACAGGCCTACTCTAGAGCAAGAATATAATTTACTAGTAAGGTAGTGACCTAAATCATTTACTTCCTGACTCAGGGTCTTTCTTACTTCACTTAATGCCTCTAATAATGAGGAGATTTTAATTTAAAAGCGCATTTTCAGTTTCTCATGTTCTTGAGTTAAAAATGTCAATCAGTTTTCCATTTTCCAGAATAAATGTATGTGATTTTGAAACATAAAAAGAGGTTTATTTTTAATGTTTCTTCTTTCTAGCTGAGTTTGTTACAAAATTAAACTCCCCCCCCCACCCCCCAGACAAATAGATTTATTGCAGTCAGTAGTAACTTATGCCCTGTGAACTCCCTCAGACAGGCAGCACCGAGTGGAGAACCCATTACAGCTGTTGACTCTCAGCCATCTGTATAGGTAGGAAGCGACTCCAAAGCCTGAAAACTTGGCAGTCATGCTTCTCCTTAGCTTCCTGATATGTTTAGGGAAACATGAACTACTTGCTGCTTAAGAAAAGAACAAAGTAAACCAAAAAATGTATAGGAAATACTGTGAGTGCTCTTAATGGTTATTGTATAGCTTTGGTTCCTCTTTGGTGTAACAGAGGAAGTAGTGCTGGTCCAGGAATCCAGAGGCCTAGCTGAGCCTTGGCTCAGCCAGCAGCTGAAAGTGTGTCCTGGGACAGGCCAGGACATCTCTCCCTGAGCCTCGGTAACTTTGTTTCTTAAACCAGAAAGTTGAACTTAGTGGCCCCTTAAACCAGAAAGTTGAACTTAGTGGCCCCCAAGGTTTTACAGTATTATGATTCTATTTATGAGTTTCTCTTTAATATGGCATAGTTCCTTCTGTAGTATGTGTTTTGTATATTAAACTTAATTTCCTTTGATTTTAGGTATGACGAATGGATTAAAGCAGATAAAATAGTAAGACCTGCTGATAAAAATGTGCCCAAGATAAAACATCGCAAGAAAATAAAGGTAATAAAAGCAAAATATATTTTGCTGTATATTATAGCTCTTAATTAAGGAACCTTGCCTCCAGAGTGAGTTGAGAGAGAGAGACTGTGTGTGTGTGTGTGTGTGTGTGTGTGTTAGTAGAGTTGGAAATACTCTCTTGAAATAGCTAGTTTATCAAATACTAGATTTGGGTACAATAATATTTTCAGCTTATGGAAAGGCATTTTGAAAACAGTACTAAGTGATCTTTGAGGCTTTTTTAGTTCCAACATTGTATAAGTCCACTCACCGAAGCTTTCGCTTACCCATTTCAACTGTTTCATGCACCTCTGGCCTCCAACTGGTAGCCATGAAGTAGTGTGTAGCTGGGAACTCTGGGGTTACTGTAACAGCTGTAAACCATTCAGAGGAAGAAAAGAAGGTGCCTGAAGGCACAGGAGAGCCTGGCCGCAGCTCTTTTGTTCTCCATCATCTTTCTGTCACTGTAGATAGTGCTTTAGAATGTCTTCACAAGACCCCAAGAGGCACACACTGCGTAGATACCATGGGGAATCTATTAATAATGCACTTGTATGGAAATTAATGTTAGTTTTATATATGATGGGATTAGTCTTGTTCATTCTAAGATTAAATCTTTTTAATGTTTTATTAGAAAGCAGACCATTTAACTAGGTTTTAGAATATCGTTTATCTCTTAATGGCTTTTTACTACTTTGAATGGTATATGTAATTGAAGTGTTTAATAGTCCTCCTGAAATTCAATTTTCATTTTAAAAGTGAGGCGCTATTTACTTTCTGGCTAAATGATACCTTCCTGGCCCTACATACAAAATTTTCCCCCTAAAATTATTACTCCTTTCTCATGATGAAACTGGGTTCATATTTTTAAAGTTTGGTCTGGCAACTCAGTAGCTACAACTCAGGACACTCTTGGTCTTTATTGGAAAGTGTGGAGGTCATGCTATTGCTCCTAAGCTACTAGAAGAATTTTGTGTGTGTGTCAGTAAACAGCCTGTTTCCTTGCACAGAGCAAATTTTAGGAGTCGTATTTCTCAGGTAGAGGATAAGGTAGGGGTAGGAGAAGCAATATTAGAATATTACTTGGGAGATTTTTTCTAAATATTTACTTATGTCTCAGTTTAGTTCTAGGCCTCTCCCAGGCATTTAAAATTGTTGGTCATAAGGGAAGAGAATTTTGGAAAAGCTTCTTAGAAATTATTTAATAATAATACACCAATCCCTTGATCTCATCTGACTCTGAGACGACAGCCATTAAAAGCCATATTTGAACTTTGCGTGGCGTAGACTATTTCTGCCTTCAGACTGCCTATCAACTGGTGATAAAGTGATGAAAAGGCTGGCAAGAATAGGAAAATTAGAGCAGCACTAATCATTGATAAGCTTTGATACACATAAGCCTTCTCAGTGCATCCAGAATCTTCAGCTCAGGTGCTCTGAGTAAGTGAATCTCACACTTAAGCGTGTGTCACAGTCACCTGGAGAACTTGGTGAAACTCAGATTGCTTGTCCCCATCCCCAGTGATTCTGATTCACTGGCTTTGAGTCTGGTTCGAGGAGTTTTCACTTAAATTGCCAGGAGGTCTCTAAGCCCATGGTCCATACTTAAGAGAACACTGTCCTAAAACAGAATTAACTTCTGTGTATCCAGAATGATACTCGCTCTGTACCATCTACGGGAGAACTGTGAAAATGGTCACTCAGCAGTCTGTAGAAGTTTCCAGGAAATATATTAGCCCCTGCCCATCTATTCATAAATAGAGAATTTGGCAAATTTTCTCATTTTTTCATGAAACATTCATTTATCGATGCAGGAAGGATGTCCCACTGACTCGACTTTATAGCAAATCATTTGTTTCTTTCCAGTTGTCAACTGAAGATAACTGAAATTTTACCATTCCCAACCCTCATTTTATATTGAGAATCTTCCAGGTTTTAAAACTACCAGATTGAAATTGTTTCTTTTTTAAAAAATGAATATTTAAGCCTATTGTGATTTCATTTTTATAGAATTTGTAACACCAATTATTAGCAGTATGGAGGTTTGCTTTTCTTAATTACCTATCTGATTGCTAGTTTATTTCCATTATTAAAATATAAATATTAGAAACTTTATTTCTCATCCTATAATATTTGTTAGATAAGTTTGAAAAAACATCTCTGTTTTGTGGGACTTTATATTCTTTTTGTTTTTTAGTAATGTAGTCTATAGCTTTGAGTTAAAAATGAGTTTTAGCATTGTTACTAATGAATGCTTCATGATAAATTATGACTAACATAAGATACCTTTTTTTCCTTAACTTAGAATAAATTAGACAAAGAAAAAGACAAAGACGAAAAATACTCTCCTAAAAACTGTAAACTCCGGCGCTTGTCAAAACCGCCGTTTCAGACAAATCCATCTCCTGAAATGGTATCCAAATTGGATCTTACTGATGCCAAGAACTCTGATACAGCTCATATTAAATCCATAGAAATCACTTCTATCCTTAATGGACTTCAAGGTAAACATAATGAGCATCCTGTTGCATGCAAGTATTTATTTTAAATGTCTTTGTTTTAATTTTTATAAATCAAATGCTATAAAGGTAATTCATTGACATTATCAAGTTCTCTTTCTTAATTGAACCATAACTTTGTTGCCTCTGTTATTACTTGAAAGCAGCCATTGATTTTATTTTCTTTACAACTGTATTAAACCTGTGTATACTCCTAAAGAGGATATTATTTACTTTTTTTAAAACTATGGCAAGCATAAACCTAACTATGTAAAAAAAGACAGTATTTCCACTTTAATGAAGGTACATCTGAATAGAGTTTCCAGGCCATATTCAGCTTCTTTGTTAGTCTCCAAAGACCTCTGTAAGGAAATTCAGTGGGGCAGTGTTATTAGGGCCTTCTAGGAAACGTCAGGGCTCTCAGGAATATCTGACATAATCTTAGTGGATGACCAAAAGAATTATGCTCAGTGCTATTGATCAGGTGCTCTGTATGTTCTGATTCTAGGCTGCCCAAATATACTCCTAATTTTCAGGTGTAGGTCAAAACAAAATGTTTCTGCTGGGTAAGATGATGTCATTGCCTGATACAGGTAATGGCACACAAGAGATTGAGCAGAGAGCTGGAATTTTATCACTAAATGGTTGGAACAAGCTAATATACATAGAAAGAATCTAACTAATGGCAAGAGGCATTTTGATGATGATAGAAGTCATATGAGTTCCTTTGGAAATAACACCACATGGGTCTGGACTGGTTTCCTTCTGTGTCTGGTGCATAGTTCTCTTCCTGGGAACTTTTTAGAGATCTCTCTTCAAAGTAGTCCCTAAAATTTTTTTCTTTTGGGTATCTGATTTTTAAAAATATCTTCTTTGGTATACTCACTGTGATGGAGCACATTCTCCATTCTCTAGTAGATATTAAGAACAAGTGAGTAAGAGGGAAGATAAATTTTTAGAGACTATCCATATTTGAAAAACATTATTTATGGTCCGCCAGGGTTGGAAGTTGTTCCTTAATTATTTTATTGGCATTGTTTAGCTGTATTTTTCCTTCTGTGTTTTCTGTGAAATCCAGAGCTCTTGTCCCTGAATCTTTGTGGATGACTTGTTTTATGGCTTGCTTTTTGCCTTCCCTTTCTCTGAAATCTGGAATCTTTGTTTTTAATGTGTTCAAATTGCACAGAGATTATCCCTTTTGTGGATGTATTTTCATCTACTGTAATGTGTGCTTGCTAAGCTGCTTCATTCTACAAACTTGTATCTTTATGTTCTGGATCAGTTCAGTTCAGTTCAGTTCAGTCGCTCAGTCATGTCCGACTCTTTGCGACCCCATGAAGTGCAGCACGCCAGGCCTCCCTGTCCATCACCAACTCCCAGAGTTCACTTAAACTCAACGTCCATCAAGTCGGTGATGCCATCCATCCTCTGTCGTCCCCTTCTCCTGCCCCCAATCCCTCCCAGCATCAGAGTCTTTTCCAATGAGTCAACTCTTTGCATGAGGTGGCCAAAGTGTTGGAGTTTCAGCTTTAGCATCATTCCTTCCAAAGAAATCCCAGGATTGATCTCCTTCAGAATGGAATGGTTGGATCTCCTTGCAGTCCAAGGGACTCTCAAGAGTCTTCTCCAACACCACAATTCAAAAGCATCAGTCCTTCAGCACTCAGCCTTCTTCACAGTCCAACTCTCACATCTATACATGACCACTGGAAAAACCATAGCCTTAACTAGACGGACCTTTGTTAGCAAAGTAATGTCTCTGCTTTTGAATATACTATCTAGGTTGGTCATAACTTTCCTTCCAAGGAGTAAGTGTCTTTTAATTTCATGGCTGCAGTCACCATCTGCAGTGATTTTGGAGCTCCCCAAAAATAAAGTCCAGTTTTCTTGAAATATTTTGTTGATTTCTCTCCTGTACACTTCTGTATTCTTTCCCCTACCCCTCTCGCCTCCCTTTCTCTCTTTTGAATCCTGCCATTATATTAATATTGAACCTTCTGCAGTATACTCCAATATAGTTAACTTTTCTCAGAGACACATTATTGATTGTTTTGTCGTCGTCTTCTAGTTTCTTAGAAATTTTCTTGATTTTATCTTTTAATCCTTTTACTGTTTAGTACTGTAATGCTTATCAACAGCTGTAATGTTCTTACTTTCTAAGAACTCTGTTTTCTGCATGCTTCGTATAATTCTGTTCTTATAAAATGGGTGGGTGCACTATCTTATTTCTGATTTCATTCTTTTTTATTGTAGTAGAGTTGATTAACAATGTTTTGTTAGTTTCTGGTATATAGCAAAGTGGTTCAGTTATATATGTAGTCTTTTTTCATATTCTTTTCCTTTATGGTTTATTACAAGATTTTGAATATAGTTCCCTGTGCTATACAGGACCTCGTTGTTTATTTTACGTATAGTGGTTTGTATCTGCTAATCCCAAACCCTAATCACATGTAAGTGATGGTATATGTATTTGTCTTTCTCTGATTTAACTTCATTTAGTGTGATAATCTCTAGATCTATTCATGTTGCTTCAAATGGCATTGTTTCCTTCTTTTTGTATGGCTGAGTAGTATCTCATTGTATATATATACCACATCTTATTTATCCGTTTATCTGTCAGTGGCCATTTAGGGTTGCTTCCATGTCTTGGCTATTGTAAATACTGCTGCTTTGCACATCGGGATACATGTATCTTTTCAAATTATAGTTTTCTCCAGATGTCCCAGGAGTGGGATTGTTGGATCATACAGCAGGAAAGACTAAAAACTCTGTTTTTAGCTTCTTTGAGGCGCCTGCATAGTCTTTTTCATAGTGGCTACACTACTTTACTTTCCCACCAGCAGTGTACTAGGGTTCCCTTTTCTCCACACCTTCTCCAGGATTTGTTATTTGTAAACTTTTTAATGATGGCCATTCTGACTGGTGCCTCATTATAGTTTTGATTCGCATTTCTCTGGTACTTTGTGATGTTGAGCATCTTTTCATGGGCCTGTGGGCCATCCGTCTGTCTGCTTTAGAGATAGGTAGGTCTAGGTCTTCTGCCCATTTTTCAGTTGGGTTGTTTGTTCTTTTTTTGTTGTTGAGTTGTATGAGCAATTTGTATATTTTGGAAATTAAGCCTTGTCGGTTGCATCGTTTGCAAATATTTTCTCTCAGTCCATAGGTTGTCATTTCCTTTGTAGTTTCCTTTGTGATTTCCTTTAGCAAAATCTTAACTAATTTGATTAGGTCACATTTGTTTATTTCTGCTTTTATTTCTGCTGCTTTGGGAGTTGAACCTAAGAAAACATTGGTACAATTTATGTCAGAGAATGTTTTATCTGTGATCTCTTCTAGGAGTTTTAGGGTGTCATGTCTTAAACTTAACTCTAAACTGTTTTGAGTGTGTTTTTGTGTATGGTGTGTGGGTGTGTTCTGACTTCATTGATTTACATTTAGCAGTCCAGCTTTTCCAACACCACTTATATGCAAAGTGTGGCAGAAGGGGATGGAGGTATTAACAAAAGAATTCTCATTGCTTATATATGTCAAGAAATAGTATATTATTAAGAGATGATGATAGTAACTATGAATGGAAATAGTTAAGATTTTGGAAGCTGAGGAAGGAAGAAAAGAGGAGCTGTTGGTATTTTGTTACGAGAGTAAATTAGTTTTCACTGTTTATATGTATTACTTGCTCCTTCATTGATCACAGCCTGACCGTGGTGAAGGGGCTTGTGTAACTCAGTGAAGCTATGAGCCGTGCTGTGTAGGGCCATCTGAGATGGACGGGTCATAGTGGAGAGTTCTGAAAAAATGTGGTTCACTGAAGGAGAGAATGGCAAACCACTCCAGTACTCTTCCCATGAACAGTATGAAAAGGCAAAAAGATATGACACCTGAAGATGAGCCACCCAGATCAGAAAGTGTCCAATATGCTACTAGGGAAGAGCAGACAGCAATTATTAGCTCCAGAAAGAATGAAGAAGCTATGCCAAAGTGGAAATGTCACTCAGTGTCTGGTGTGAAAGTAAAGTCCAGTGCTGTGCAGAACAGTATGGAATAGGAACCCAGAATGTTAGGTCCATGGATCAAGGTAAATTGGACGTGGTGAAGAAGGAGATGGCAAGAGTGAACATTGACATCTTAGGAATCAGTGAACTACAATGGACAGGAATGGGCAAATTTACTGTGGGCAAGATTCCCTTACAAGAAATGGAGTAGCCCTAATACTCAACAGAAGAGTCTGAAATGCAGTACTTGGGTGTAGTCTCAAAAATGACAGAATGATCTCAATTTGTTTCCAAGGCAAACCATTCAGCATCACAGTAATCAAGTGTATGCCCCAATCATGAATGCTGAAATGACTGGAGTTGACTGATTTATGAAGACCTACAAGACCTTCTAGAACTAACACTGCCCCCTCCCCCCCACAAATATCCCTTTCCTCATAGGGGATTGGAATGCAAAAGTGGTAGGAAGTCAAAAGATGCCCAGAATAACAGACAAGTTTGGCCTTGGAGTAAAAAATGATGCATGGCAAAGGCTAACAGAGTTTTGTCAAGAAAACATTCTGGTCATAGCAAACACCCTTTTCCAACAACACAAGAGACGACTCTGTACATGGACATCCCCAGATGGTCAATACCGAAACCAAATTGATTATATTCTTTGCAGCCAAAGATGGAGAAGCTCTATACAGTCAGCAAAAATGACACCTGGAGCTGACTGTGGCTCAGATCATGAGCTTCTTATTGCAGAATTGAGGCTTAAATTGGTCATGAGCTTCTTATTGCAAAATTGAGGCTTAAATTGAAGAAAGTAGGGAAGACTGCTAGGCCATTCAGGTATGCCCTAAATCAAATCCCTTGTGATTATACAGTGGAGGTGATGAATAGACTTAAGGGATTAGATCTTGTAGACAGAATTCCTGATGAATTATGGATGGAGATTTGTAACAATTGTATGGGAGGCAGTGACCAGAACCATCCCCAAGAAAAGAAATGAAAGAAACAAAGTGGTTGTCTGAGGAGGCTTTATAAATAGCTGAGAAAAGAAGACAAGTGAAAGGCAAGGGAGAACAGGAAAGATAGACTCAACTGAATGCAGAGTTTCAAAGAATAGCAAGGAGAGATAAGACAGCCTTCCCCAGTGATCAGTGCAAAGAAATAGAGGAATACAATTGAATGAGAATGACTAGAGATCTCTTCAAGAAAACTGGAAATAGCAAGGGAACATTTCATGCAAGAATGGGCATGATAAAGGAGAGAAATGGTAAGGACCTAATAGAAGAAGAAGAAGAGATTAAGAAAGGTGGCAAGAATATCCAGAACTGTACAAAAAAAGTCTTAATGGCCTGGATAGCCATGATGGTGTAATCACTCACCTAGAGCCATACATCCTGGAGTGTGAAGTCAAGTGGGCCTTAGGAAGCATTATTATGGAAAACCTTAGTGGAGGAGATGGAATTCCAGCTGAACTATCAAATCCTTAAAAGATGATGCTGTTAAAGTGCTACATTCAGTATGTCAGCAAATTTGGAAAACTCACCAGTGGCCACAAGATTAGAAAAGGTCAGTATTTATCCCAGTCTCAAAGAAGGGCAATGCCATGGAATGTTCCAACTACTGTACTTGTTTCACATGCTAATAAAGATTATGTTCAGAATCCTTCAATCTAGCCTTTAATAGTACATGAACTTCCAAATGTACAAGCTGGGTTTAGAAAAGGCAGAGGAACCAGAGATCAAATAACCAACATTTATTGGCTCATAAGGAAAGCGAGGGAATTCCAGAAAAACATCTACTTCTACATCCTTGACTATGCTAAAGCCTTTGACTGTATGGATCACAACAAACTATGCAAAATTCTTAGAGAGATGAGAATACCAGACCACCTGACCTGCTTCTTGAGAAACCTGTATGCAGGTCAGGAAGCAACAGTTAGAACCGGACATGATACAACAGACTGGTTCAAAATTGGGAAAGAAGTATGACAAGGCTGCAGATTGTCACCCTGTTTGTTTAACTTCTGTGCAGAGTGTATGCTAAGTCATTTCAGTCGTGTCCAACTCTGTGAGACCCTATGGACTGTAGTCTGCCAGGCTCCTCTGTCCATGGTATTCTCCAGGCAAGAATCCTGTTTTGGGTTGCCATGCCCTCCTCCAGGGGATCTTCCCAACCCAGGGATCGAACCCATGTCCCTTTCATTTCCTGTATTGGCAGGCAGGTTCCTTACCACTCGTGCCGCCTGAGAAGCCCTTAATGCAGAGCACATCATGTGAAATGCTAAGCTGGGCGAATCGCAAGCTGGAATTGAGATTGCTGGGAGAAATATCAACAACCTCAAATACACAGATAATACCACTCTTAATGGTAGAAAGTGAAGAGAAACTAAAAGGCTTCTTGTTGAAAGAGGAGAGTGAAAAAGCTGGCTTAAAACTCAACATTCAAAAAATGAAGATCATGAGATCTGATCCCATCACTTCATGATGAACAGATGGGGAAAAAGTGGAAACTGATAGATTTTATTTTCTTGGGCTCCAAAATCACTGCAGACAGTGACATGAAGTTAAAAGATCCTTGCTACTTGATAGAAAAGCTATGACAAACCTAGACAGCATATTAAAAAACAGAGACATCCCTTTGCTGACAAAGGTCCATATAGTCAAAGCTGTGATTTTTCCAGTAGTCATGTATGGATGTGAGAGTTGGACTATAAAGAAAGCTGAGCACCGAAAAATTGATGCTTTTGAACTGTGGTGTTGGGGAAGACTCTTGAGAGTCCCTTGAAGTACAAGGAGATCCAACCTTTCCATCCTAAAGGAAATCAGTCCTCAATATTCATTGGAAGGACTGATCTGAAGCTGAAATTCCAATCCTTTGGCCACCTGATGCGAAGAACTGACTTACTTGAGAAGACCCTGATGCTGGAAAAGATTGAAAGCGGGAGAAGGGATGAGATGGTTGGATGGCATCATTGACTCAATGGACATGAGTTTGAGTCAACTCTGGGAGTCGGTGATGGACAGGGAGGCCTTGGCATGCTGTAGTCCATGAGGTTGCAAAAAAGTCAGACACAACTGAGCAACTGAACTGAACTGATGTTTGTATAAAGTTAATTGTGTTGTTCTTTAAAGCATCTATGGTAGAAATACATTGCTTATAAAATTTTTGAGTTGTTATTGGTACATTGAAAGTGAAGAGTACACTTTTATAAGAATATACACTTCGGAGTTTGAACATCCTGGAACTACATCCTGACTCCACTATGTTCTGCTCATAAATTTGGAGAAGATGCTTTCTTTTTTATAATCTACTTTATTGAGGTAAAATTTACCAACGATGGAAGCCACCAGTTTTGTGTTTACAATATGATGAGTTTGGCAGAAGCATCAGTAGTGTCGCTCCCACTATAGTCATGGTAGACGACATTCCCATCGTCGGGTGAATGTCTTCTCTCTGAAGCTCAGTTTCCTCAGTTGTAAAATGAGGATAAAACCTGGCAACCTGGAGTGGTTATAAGCATATGAGCTGATACTTGTTTATATTAGTGGGCCCAGAGGAGACATCGCTGGTATTCTTATCATACTCATTGTTTTTTCTTTCTTTTCTAGCTTCTGAAAGTTCTGCTGAAGACAGTGAGCAAGAGGATGAAACAGGTGTTCAAGACTTAGATAACCATGGCAAAGAAGAATCTAAGATTGATCATTTGACTCACAACAGAAATGATCTTACATCCAAAGAGGAACAGAACAGTTCATCTTTGCTTGAAGAAAACAAAGTCCACGCAGATTTGGTAATAGCCAAACCCTTGTCAAAATCTCCAGAAAGCTTAAGAAAAGATATGGAAGCATTATCTGAAGATACTGACTATGAAGAAGAAGATGAAGTCACAAAAAAGAGAAAGGATGTTAAAAAGGACACCGCTGATAAATCTTCAAAGCCACCAGTGAAACGTGGTAAGAGAAGGTACTGCAACACTGAGGAGTGTTTAAAAAGCGGCTCCCCCGGTAAAAAGGAGGATAAGGCCAGGAACAAAGAAGCCCTTTGCATGGAAAACAGTAGCAACAGCTCCTCAGATGAGGACGAGGAGGAAAAGCCCAAAGCCAAGGCGACGCCGACCAAGAAATACAACGGTGTGGAGGAGAAAAGAAAGTCTCTACGGACAACTGGTTTCTATTCAGGATTTTCAGAAGTGGCCGAAAAAAGGATAAAACTTTTAAATAACTCTGATGAAAGACTTCAGAACAGCAGAGCAAAAGATCGAAAAGATGTCTGGTCAAGTATTCAGGGTCAGTGGCCTAAAAAAACGCTGAAGGAGCTTTTCTCAGACTCTGACACTGAGGCCGCAGCCTCCCCACCCCATCCTGCCCCAGAAGAGGGGCCGGCTGAGGGGTCCCTGCAGACTGTGGCCGAGGAGGAGAGCTGCTCCCCCAACACCGATCTGGCCGCCCCGCCCTTGGCCAGTGCAGAGGGCAAACCCACTGAGGAGAAGCCAGCTGAGGTCAGTGACAAAAAATCAGAATTTCCGAGCAGCGGCAGCAATTCAGTGCTCAATACCCCTCCCACGACACCCGAGTCCCCTTCCTCAGTCACCGTGACGGAAGCCAGTCGGCAGCCACCTTCTGTAACAGTGTCAGAGCCGCTGGCCCCAAACCATGAAGAAGTCCGCAGCATCAAGAGTGAGACCGACAGCACCATCGAAGTGGACAGTGTCGCTGGGGAGCTGCAGGACCTGCAGTCAGAAGGGAACAGCTCGCCCACGGGCTTTGATGCCAGTGTGAGCTCGAGCAGCAGCAATCAGCCTGAGGCAGAGCATCCCGAGAAAGGTGAGGCACAGCCCCAGCGTCGTGGCTTGCGATCTTCCCCCCGCCGGTTCCAGGGGCTTCATGTCCCTCATTACAGCATGAGGTGTTGGCGTGGAGTACTTGTGTGAGCGTGGTGAGAGTGGTGATGTGAAAGGTAGTTTGGGTAGTGGAGGGTGGGATGCATTTAACAGCTCGAGAATCGAGTGTTTTTTTCACTTCAGCCACCTGTGACGTTTCACAGTGGACCAGATCATGTGCTATCTAATAGAAAATGCACCCAGGCTCAAATGCAGACCTGTTTGAAAACTCATTATATACTGGTTGACTGCATGGCGTGAGCAGCTTAAGTATATTTCTTTAACATTGTTTCTGCAGTTGTCCCATGCAGTTTCTCACTAACGTTTTGATTTACTGATGGACTCGTCCACCCTTAACCAAAGTACTCTATGGAGGGGTTTGGAGCAAGCAACTGTCCAGGCTGTGCTCTCCTCAGATAACCATGTCAAACTGATTTTTGAGCCTGTCTTCTGTGAGAGTTTGTAAAGGAATCTGATGCTTTCGTTGTTGCCTAGCTTCCAGATTGAAGGACCAGTGTCTATGATGTACTTCCCTGAAGTCTTAGTGCCTTTTTATTGGTGCCATAGCTCTGACACCATTCTTCTTATAAACCACTTCATTCAGGTGTCTTTAAATCAGTATACAGTAAGCTGACACTTGGCTTTGAAATGCACTTTTCCAGTGTAAAGCACCAGGGTATGTATGTTATATAACATACCAGATTTTATTATACTGATTTCAGGTTTTTAGGTAAACTTAAGGAGATACAATCTAGACCAAATTAGTTAACTTTAAGTTTTCTCACATAAACCTTTTGTTTTTCCCTTTTTCTAGTTTCCCTGAGACATAATTGACGTAACTATCTCACACAAATAATTTTGTCTTAAAACATTTTTCAAAAAATATTAAGTAAAAAAGATAGTTGCAGTAGATTTCAGTGATCTTTCTTTTTTATTTAAAAATTTACACACATAGCTACTGTGATTATGTTTGTGTGTTGTACTGTCTCACAGATTTGAATTATCCAGGCATAAATATCCTCAAGATGAAAGAAGCATTTATTGCAGATAATTAGAGAAGCTTTCAATAAAATATAATGAACTTTTAATCATAATTCTGAAGAGGTTGCATCGTCACCATGCTCCTCATATCTAATGAAAGATTGAGATGTATTGAAATGTGTTTTCAACAAGTCTGATGGACTATGTCAGTATTACCCTTTTGAATCTTAATCTTAACTAGGTTAAAAAGTAAGCAGTTTGAGAACTTCATTTAGGATATATCTATCTTATCAAATCAAAGCATATTACAGAATTTTTTAAAAATTGTATCTCTTTAAAAATAAATTCTTAAGCACCTGTTTCATATGGCTCCTTTTTTCTGCAAAAGGAGTAAATTTATCTGCAGATACTGAAGACTTGACTTTATATTAAAAGTAAAAATGTAAGTTTTATAATTTAGATTTAAGATTGCTTTCCAGGTTCGCCTACAGTAAGCTTTTTATTTCTTGGAGATGAAAGTTTCAGAATTAAACTCTTTTGGAGAGAAATTTGGCAATTATTTTTAAGATTCTGTACTTTAATATAGGTAATATCTAAATCACTTTCTTTATGGTTCACCTTGTTATATTAAAATAGCCTTAGGAAAAGTTATCAATTAGATGTAACCCATTAAAAAAAAACAACTAAAAAGTTGCAAACAAAACATTTAAAATAGCTTGTTCCATTTTTTTTTCCAACAAAGCCATGTCTTGTATATGTTACCATTGTAACAGGATTAAGAAACATTTTTAGTAACAAACATGGCATAATTTTATCATAGTATTGATTGTATTGTGGTTATATTAATAGTATCTGACACTGCAATGGAATAGAGATAAGACTTTATAAGTCTCAGGAAAAAGAGATTACTATACAGTCTGAAAAACAATACATATAATTAAACGCTAGGAACACAGCAGATGCTGAGGATCCTGCTAGAAGTAGAGAAACTGTAGTTTGGACTAGCAGTTAATCAGTGAAGCCTGGACATCAGGGAAGGTAAGACTTGGGCTAATCCTTGAGGAAAAGGGAGACTTTCTAATATTTTGGAATAACTTCCTACCAAGAAGATGAAATGTTTTTTAGAACTACTGTACTGGATTTGTAAATGGTATATATGTTAAGCATTGCCCAAGAAGGATGTGCATGCTCTATTTGGTTTTCATTTTTAAATTTTTGTTTGTTTGTTTTGGGTTGTGCTGGGTCTTTGTTGCTGTGTAGGCTTTCCTCTGGTTGCTGTGAGCAGGGCCTACTCCTTGTTGCTCTGGGCAGGCTTTCATTTCAGTGGCTTCTCTTGTTGCCCAGCCGGACTCTAGGGCATGAGAGCTTCAGCTGTTGCAACTCCCGTGGTCCAGAACGCGGGCTCAGTAGCTGTGGCACACAGGCTTAGTTGCTCCAGAGCGTGGGCTCCGTAGCTGTGGCACACAGGCTTAGTTGCTGTGCGGCATGCGGGATCTTCCCAGACTAGGGATAGAACCCATGTCTCTTGCATTGGCAGGCAGATTCTTTACCACTCAGCCACCAGAGTAGTGCTTTATTTGCTTTTTAAAAAAACTCTAGTTTTATTATGTGTTATAATTCAGCTCATTAATGACTTTTTAAAATTCGAATAATTTCTATGATAACTTATAAATCTCAAAGAACATCTGTAGTTTCAGAATTGGTCTATTCTTCTAAAATGTGGAATTAATTTATACCTGGAGACAAGCTTGATTTTATTTTGTGTTACTTAATAGTTCTTTTCCCCATCAAAGCCTGTACAGGTCAGAAAAGAGTGAAAGAAGCTCAGGGAGGAGGAAATTCATCAAAAAAGCAGAAACGAAGCCATAAATCTACAGTGGTAAACAACAAAAAGAAGGGAAAAGGCAGTAAGTGTGAAATCTCTAATTTTAAATATGAAGATAATGGTGGATATGGTTTTTTCTCCCTTTAAGAAAAGGGTATTTACGATATGAGATCCTTAATGTTTTGATTGTTGTCTCTACCCCTGCAAAAATCACACAGAAGTCTCTTGACTGTAGGTAGATTCTAGGATTGAGCAATTTGCTGTTATTCAGCAGTGGTATTGATTGCTGATTCAGGTAATCTTTTTAAAAAATAATAGCCAGTATGATATAAACACCAACATTTTTGTTAGTTTTATGTGCAGATTCTTTTGCATTATATATATTACATATTATTAAATACTTGAATTATATATTCTTTTTATTACAGTGAAACTGATTGCTTTGTAATCCATTCAGGCAAAATCAGCGTAGAAGAGAACAATCAAGATAGTTTTAGAGCTATGATTCCAATAGCTGCAGCGTACTATCTTTATCTTCGATATCCTGAACTGTGTATTCAAGAGCAGCTCTAAGAATACGGGGGTTAAATATGTTCTGACTAATGACTTTAGCAATGATTCTTATTTATCAGTTTACAGGAATATATATATTGTATTTCTCCTGAGAGCTGCACGTTTTTTCTCTCTCTCGTAGACAAAGTACGAAGCAGAAAATATGTAAAGAATTTTTTTTCAGGTGCCCCACACTGACCTCCTGCTGCTCTTCCAGGAGATTCCTGCCACCTCCACTGCCTGACCTTTGCTATCGGCCGGCTTGCCTGCACTTCAGTGCAGAAAAGGGTTTTGCGGCCAGCTCCCCGCGGTTCTGCTGAGCCCATATGACTTCCAGGCGGTGAATATGGCATCCTTCGGGGCCCCGGGCGGCTGTGTTCAGCGAGGCCATGAAAGCCAAGCTGAGGCAGACCACTGCATCAGAGTGGGGCCAAGCCTTGGGTGGCTGAGCTAGGAGTTGCCAGGGGTTCCAGAGCAGCAGTGGGGGGACTGGGAAGGGATTCTTTTAAGACATGTATGAAAGAGTGGTGGAGATTCTTTACTCCTGAACACCACAGTGGGGAGGAGTTGTTCTGTGTCTTTCCTATCTGGAATACTTTTCAGATTTTTAGAGCTGAACTATATTTTTTGGAGGGTAGCTATTGTTAAATGAAGAATTGATAAAAGAAAATGGATAAATTTAATGCCACATTTGGAGTAACTGAAAGGATATTCAAGACTACTTTTTAATTACATTGTAATGTTTTTATCTTTAAGAGTTTTAAATGACATTCTCTAAGAGGGCTCATTTTCAGCAAGTCACTTGACATATTCATATAATTTTGAGCTATAGCAGTTGATCATATATTCTTCCGTTTTAATTACTGGACTTATATCTTGGTAAATCAGAATGAGGAAACAGTTCTCTGAGAATAATTTAGTCAAATGAATTAACTCTCATAGAATCTACAGTAATGCTTTGTATCCAGAAAGAGGTAATTTATGGAAATAGCAATTCCATCACCTATTCACATGTCAAGATGTTAAAGATTTCCATTCTGGTACTGAGGCTTTGGGCTTCCCAATGATAAAGAACCCATCTACCAATGCAGGAGATAACAGAGACAGAGGTTCGATTCCTGGGTCGGGAAGATGCCTTGAAGTAGGAAATGGCAACCCATACCAGTATTGTTGCCTGGGAAATTCCATGTACAGAAGAGCCTGGTAGGCTACAGTCCATAAAGTCATAAAGAGTCGGACATGACTGAGCGCATGTGCGCGCGCGTGCACGCGCGCGCACACACACACACTTCGTTGAGGTTTTAATCAACAAGGGCAGATTTAACAGTATTGCATAGACTTCTGAATTCTTCATAAATTACTGAATATATTTATCAGGGTAAAACCTATGATTTACTTTAGTCAACAGGTTATGATGTAGGAGTTTCTTAAGAAATCATTGTATATATTAAAATTTAGAACTTATTTTCAAAGAACTCTTTATTGAATGTAATGATTGTGTGTCATTGATTTGGCCAGAGAAGTAGGAAAGTGTCACATGTACACAATTTAAAATATGAAATTAAGAAGATTTCATATGATTCATTTAAAAAAATGCTATATTCTACTATCTATCTATATATATTTTTTAATATAGTACTATGAGTTAAAAGCTACTTAAATAATTATTGCATGTTTGGTAATCACCAGATATAATGAAAGATTACTTTGAGTATTTTTAAAAAATACATTATTGGCGATTCAGGTAAGAAGAGTTTTTGTTTTCCTTAACTGATGTGCTACTGTGTTTATACTTGATGATTTTCCAAGTTTTTAGTCAGGGTCTGTAAAGCAAGTTGTTTACTGTAGTAGCGAATGGAAATGGTTAATTTTTAAATTGTCCACTAAAATCTGTAACAAATTATGATTACTTTTCTGTTTACTAATGCTTAAAAATTTTTTTTCTTTTTCAGCAAATAGTAGTGATAGTGAAGAACTTTCTGCTGGTGAAAGTGTAACTAAGACTCAGCCCATCAAATCAGTTTCCACTGGGATGAAGGCTCATGGTACCAAATCTCCTGCTAGGACGCAGTCTCCAGGAAAATGTGGAAAGAATGGCGATAAGGATCCTGACCTCAAGGAACCCAGTAATCGATTACCCAAAGTTTACAAATGGAGTTTTCAGATGTGTAAGTGACATATGCTAAGTCAGAGGTGAAGCAATAGAAACTTCTTCCCAGTAATTTTTTTTCCCCTTGTTGGTTATCCATTTTAAATACAGCAGTGTGTACATGTCCCCCAAATTCCCTAACTATCCCTTCCCGCCATCCTTCTCCCCCCAGCAACCATAAGATTGTTCTCTGTCAGTCTTTTACTGTTTTGTAAGTTCATTTGTCATCATTTTCTAGATTCCACATATAAATGATGTCATATGATGTTTCCCCTTTTCTGTCTGACTGACTTTACTCAGTATGTTAAGGCATTTGAGGCTTATACCAACATTGACTACATATTTCTGATATAATGTCAGAAATTTACTATAAAAAATCTAGTGTTGCTCCTGGGTAGTGGTTTGTTTAGCGTATACATGAGACAGAATTTACAATGAATTGCTAATTATTGAAGCTGGATGAGTATATATGACTGTTATATTACTCTTTGTACCTTTGTATACCTGAAAAATCATGAACTCCTTATTGCCAAATTCAGACTCAAATTGAAGAAAGTAGGGAAAACTGCTAGACCATTCAGGAATGACCTAAATCAAATCCCTTATGATTATACAGTGGAAATGAGAAATAGATTTAAGGGCCTAGATCTGATAGATAGAGTGCCCGATGAACTATGGAATGAGGTGCGTGACATTGTACAGGAGACAGGGATCAAGACCATCCCCATGGAAAAGAAATGCAAAAAACCAAAATGGCTGTCTGGGGAGGTCTTACAAATAGCTGTGAAAAGAAGAGAGGTGAAAAGCAAAGGAGAAAAGAAAAGATATAAGCATCCGAATGCAGAGTTCCAAAGAATAGCAAGAAGAGATAAGAAAGCCTTCTTCAACGATCAATGCAAGAAAATAGAGGAAAAGAACAGAATGGGAAAGACTAGAGATCTCTTCAAGAAAATGAGAGATACCAAGGGAACATTTCATGCAAAGATGGGCTCGATAAAGGACAGAAATGGTCTGGACCTAACAGAAGCAGAAGATATTAAGAAGAGGTGGCAAGAATACACGGAAGAACTGTACAAAAAACATCTTCACGACCCAGATAATCATGATGGTGTGATCACTAATCTAGAGCCAGGCATCCTGGAATGTGAAGTCAAGTGGGCCTTAGAAAGCATCACTATGAACAAAGCTAGTGGAGGTGATGGAATTCCAGTTGAGCTCTTTCAAATCCTGAAAGATGATGCTGTGAAAGTACTGCACTCAATATGCCAGCAGATTTGGAAAACTCAGCAGTGGCCACAGGGCTGGAAAAGGTCAGTTTTCATTC
>SJYQ01005576.1:42592-63369 GCA_006410935.1 Redunca redunca | reverse complement strand
AACAGTAGAAACAGGGTCAGACTTTATTTTTTGGGGCTCCAAAATCACTGCAGATGGTGACTGCAGCCATGAAATTAAAAGACGCTTACTCCTTGGAAGAAAAGTTATGACCAACCTAGATAGCATATTCAAAAGCAGAGACATTACTTTGCCAACTAAGGTCCGTCTAGTCAAGGCTATGGTTTTCCCTGTGGCCATGTATGGATGTGAGAGTTGGACTGTGAAGAAGGCTGAGCGCTGAAGAATTGATGCTTTTGAACTGTGGTGTTGGAGAAGACTCTTGAGAGTCCCTTGGACTGCAAGGAGATCCAACCAGTCCATTCTGAAGGAGATCAACCCTGGGATTTCTTTGGAAGCAATGATGCTAAAGCTGAAGCTCCAGTACTTTGGCCACCTCATGCGAAGAGTTGACTCATTGGATAAGACCCTGATGCTGGGAAGGATTGGGGGCAGGAGGAGAAGGGGACGACAGAGGATAAGATGGCTGGATGGCATCACAGACTCGATGGACGTGAGTCTGAGTGAACTCCGGGAGATGGTGATGGACAGCGAGGCCTGGCGTGCTGCGATTCATGGGGTCGCAAAGAGACAGACACGACTGAACTAGTAAACTGAACTGATACCTGAAAAATAGCCATTAAAAGTTCTTTTTTTTTTCTTTTTAAAAAGAGATTACTTCAGAGCTTCTCATGCAAGGAAATATTCTTAGGAGATTGAAAATTGCTCCAGAGCATTTGAAAATTTTTCTAACAATTTTATAATTATGCATTCTTATTAAAAAATCAAAAAGAACAAAAAAGAAAAAATTTTGTTCAGAGTTCTAACATTCGAAAATATATGCAATTTAAACATTTTGAAAAAGAAAAAACATGTTCGTGTCTTTCCAGTCTTATTTCTAAGTATAATTTTCAATGATATACTATGGTGAAGCTGTACACATATGTGGATTTTTGGGGGGTGGGGAGTGGACGTAAATGTGGAAATTTTGACATCTATGTTTATTTAGGTTATAAGATCTTTAATTCTACACATTCATTCAAAAATTACCTTGCATGTATTAGTGCTGGGTATTTTTTTAGGCTGGGGAGAAAACTTAGGCAAACAATATTTATAAGCCTTTTTTTAAAGTTTGTCTTGACCTCATTCTGCAATCACACTATATATTCTCTAATATATTAAAATTTTGTTCACAAATGCCTATTAATAAAAGTTTTAAATCCACAGCGGACCTGGAAAATATGACAAGTGCTGAACGCATCACAATTCTTCAAGAAAAACTGCAAGAAATCAGAAAACATTATCTATCATTGAAATCGGAAGTAGCTTCCATAGATCGGAGGAGAAAGCGTTTAAAGAAGAAGGAAAGAGAAAGTAAGTGTTTTTACCTTACTTAAACAAAGGACTTTTGACTCGACAGTTAGGCTCATGTGAACTGTATCTGTGATTCTTCAGGCAGTAACCCCTCTGGCTTATTTTCCTCATCTATAAAATGGAAAAACTTTATCTAAAACAATTATCTCAAACCATAATATTCAACTTCATGGAGCTTACCATCTGCTTTCCTCCAAAGAACTAGTAATATGTCAGATAGTACAAAGCACCGTGAACAGAGCAGAGCAATGCTAAGGCAGTGATTGGGTGGGTTGTATTAGATTCAGAGTGGCTGTAACATTTTCATTGAACCTGAAGGGCCAGAGGGAGTGAGAGAGGTTAAAATCTGAGGGAAGGGAGTTGTTTCAATCTGACAGGGCTGCTGAAACAAAGTGCAGGCCTACTTTCGAGATGTTGTCAGTTCGTTTCCATACTGTCACAGAAGAGCAAATGCCATAGTATCGTGTGTCATAGGAATGTCTTTCGTTTTCTAGTGCATGTGAAAGTAACATTTACACTGTACTGTAGTCTGTTAAATGTGCGATAGCATCATGTTCCAAAGAATAATAAACGTACCTCAGTTGAAAATGCTTAATTGCTAAAAATGCTAGCCATCATCTGAGCCTTCCTTGTGCTCATTTTTGCTGGTGGAGGGTTTGCCTCAGTGTTGATGGGTGGTGATTGCTGAAGGCTGGTGTGTCTGTGGCAGTTTTTAACATAAGACTACATTATAGTACTCTGAAGTTTGCTCTACCCATTGGCTTTTCCTGCCATGAATGATTTCTCTGCAATGTTGTTTGATGGCATATTACCCACAGTAGAACTTCTTTCAGAATTGAAGTCAGTTTTCTCAAACCCTGCTGCTGTTCCATCAGCTTAAGTTTTTGTTTTATTCTAAATCCTTTGTTATTATTTTAGTAATCAAAAAGTTCACTGTCTTTTATAATAATGAGCATGGTTCATGACATCCCAAAGCAGTTGTGATAGTAACATCAAAACTCACTGCTCCCACCACCATAACAAATATAATAACAATGAAAAGTTTGAATTATTGTAAGAATTATCAAATGCGACACATACAGAAAGTGAGCAGTACTGTTGGAAACAATGGTGCCAGTAGACTTGCTGGAGCAAGATTGCCAAAAACCTTTTGTAAAAAACAGTATCTTTGAAGCACAGTAAAGCAAAGCACAATAAAATGAAGTAGATGGACCACAGGCCCAATTATCTTGGGTAATGGTTTGACTGTGTCTTTGGACAACTAGCTACCTCCAGTTCTAAGAATGGGTCCCAGGAAGAATATGTGGCCACAAAGAAGTTTGTTATGGTAGTATTTATAGTAGAAGATAGAAATCATTAAACTGTATTCTCCAATACTATATTTAAATACTTAAATTTTTATTTATAATGCTCTTAAGTATTCATTTGTTGTTGGTAACAGCAAAAGGCTAGGAATTAAAGTAGTTGCGGTTCATAAATATAATGGAAAACTATTCAACTTTGAAAAGAAGAAGGTAAATCTGTATATGTAGTGATAAGGAACATCTCAGATTATTAAGTATAAAAACCTAATTACACTCTGTACTATGCTTCCACTTGCATTTTTAAAAACGAAGTTAGTAGTGTTTTCATTTTAAATATGCACGTCTTGTGTCTAGATTCTACGATAAAATTCCTCAAGAACTGGGGTTGCAAACATTTTCTATAGAGACAGATAATAAATATTTTGGGCTTTTTGAACCTTGTAGTCTCTTTAGAACTACTGGACCCTATCATCATAGGTATGAAATCTGCCATAAGCTAGATCTAAACAAATAGGCATAGTTGTGTTCCAATCAGATTTTCTTAACAAAAATGGGCAGACCAGATTTGGCCCTGGGGCCAAATTTACCAGTCCCTCTTGTGGCGTTTTAAAGATGGTGGCGCAGTTGTTAACAGTGGGGTAACAGTGGGGAGGGGAATTTGGAAGATGAGGCGGGTCTTGAATCAGAGGAAGATTCATTTTTCCCCCTTATCTCCCATCTCTGAATGATTTTTTTTAACCTTGTGCATATATTCCATAAAAAAATAAGTTTCAAAGGCTGATTTATAACACTGAGAGAATTTCTTTGAGGAAAATAATAATGTGTCATTTGCTTTGTAAACCAAGTGCAGCAAAAGGCAGTAGTTACGATGTGATGTGTAGTAGTAGTTATTTTCCCCAACTTTAAAAAGCAATTAGCCTTCGATTCTCATCACCATTTCATTTCATAAGGAATTCCAGAAGCAGAAGGATATAGGAATCAGAAGGGGGAAAAGATTTGGGGATAGATTACAGATTTTCCTATTGGATTCCAAGGTCTTTTTGCCATTTGTTTCATTATTGCTGAAAGTCTGCCCTTTATTTTATTTCCTTGTCTCCGTGGACGGAGCCCAGTTTACTTTCCTTTGAACAGTGCAGGAGCGCTCCCTGGTCTCTCCTTTGTTGTTGCTTCCTGTGGTTTGGCAGTGTCCCCTTACCTGAGGTGCGCTAGATTCTCCTCTGTGTGCATTATGGTATCCTAAAAATCGACTGCTCTCGTAGTAAGCTGAATGATTCTGGAGACTGCAGCAGAATCTCAGTTCAGAGGACCAGCGCGTTGCTGCTTTGTGCAGTTACTAAGCTCTCGGCTTCCCTTCCGCGCAGGTGCTGCCACCTCCTCGTCGTCGTCCTCGCCTTCCTCCAGCTCCATAACGGCTGCCGTCATGCTGGCGCTGGCTGAGCCGCCCCTGTCCGGCGCGCCCCAGAACGGAGTGTCGGTCGAGTGCAGGTGACGGCGGGCTGGCCAGGCACTCTGCACTTCCGGCTCCGGGCCGCGCCTTTTTATACTGCACAGCGGCACAAACAAATCAGACAAGCACTATTTTATATTTAAAATTGTTTCTTGACAAGCTGACTTGGCACTTAAGTGCACTTTTTTTATGAAGAAAAAGTACAATGGACTGCTTTTCCTCAAGCAATAATTGTTTCCAACTTGTCTGGGAATTGTGTGTCTGGTAACTTGAAGGCCTTCCACTGTGGCAAATGGAGGCTTTTCACTGCCTGTAGAGACAATACAGTAAGCGTAGTCGTTGGGTGGCCAGAACATGTTAAGAAAACTTACTGTATATGTATTCCCTTGTATTTTGTTAAAGCTGGAACATTTGATATTTTTCCATTTATTTATGAAAAAATATGAACCTATTTTCATTTGTACAAGCTAATTGTTTTTTAAAGCAAGTCACCTTAGGGTGGCTTTAATTGTATAAGTCAAGCACATGTAATAAATTCAAAACCTGAAGTTAACAGGATGTTAGACATCAATCCTGATAACCAAATATTAAAGATTCTCTTTAAAAAAGACTGAACATGTTTACAGGTTTGAATTAGGCTAAAAGGTCTTGCAGTGGCTTTTCATGCCCCTTCAAATTGGAATGGAACTACTGTACTTTGCCATTTTTCTATAAATCAGTATTTTTTTTTAATTTTGATATAATACATTGTGTGAAAAAAGAAAATGGCTAATAAACTGTATTAAATCTTAAACAATGTATAAAGATTGTACTTAGCCAGTTCAAAGTGTATATTTATTCATAATGAATTATAACAGTTATATTTTTGTGTTTTCTTGTAAATGTTTCTTTTTCCTTAAATACAGATAATTCATTTGTATTGCTTATTTTATTATGAGCTACAACAAGAGGACTTCAGAAACAAGTAAACTTTATTAGTATGGTTCAAGGCTGTTGCTACGAACTGTCTCAAAAGGATGGTTGTTATTTTAAGTATAAATAGCTAATTGGGGTGGTAGGCCTATAAAAATTAAATGCCTTGTATAAAATCCAAAATGAACGCAAAACTGTTTCCACTTGTGTTGACTTTATGTTGTATGATTCCAATCTCTGTTCTGTTTGGCACTTGTATTTAATTCTACACCTTTGTAAGACATTTGTATATTGCGGATGTGTTCATTCAAGCTATTTAATACCTGGCACTGTTAATACACAGTACTTTACTGTACAGACTGTTTTACTGTTTTAATTGTACTTCTGTGTACTTTTTTTGGATGGAGCTGGCATGTTTTATTTGTTTTCTGGCAATACGACATGTGAGAATTTCGAAGCGTTTTGTTGTAGATGCTAACGTGTCAGAATCCTTTACATTCAACTTTTCTAAGAAAAGCATTTTCAGTCTTGTAGTGTGTGCTTACAGTAACTAATTTTGTTGAAAATGGTTTCAAGTTATTCAAATTTGTACAGGACTGTAAAGATTTGTTGACAGCAAAACCTTGAAGAAAAGCTTATAGAATAAAAGCTATAAAGTATATATTAGGATCTGCAAACAATGAAGAATTATGTAATATATTGTACAAATGTAAGCAAAGGCTCTGAAATAAAATGCCATAGTTTGTGAATCCTTGATTTTGTTTCTAAAAGGTTAAGTAATTTTAGTTCATTTCTGTATGATGACTGACTGAAATATACTTTTCCAGCATATATGATCAGAAAAGATTAATTTTTTTTTAAAAAAGGGAATATTCTGCCCGCAGGAATTGAAAGTCCATTAACCAGATTTATGTACAGGAGTTATTTATTAGGCATTCCTATATCTTTGCATACACCGTTTAGCTTGAGTCTGAACATGAATACTTACGACTTGGAGGTTTGTCTAAAGAAAAACCAAAAAAGCTTTTTCTTTTAACACTTGAAACCATTACTAGCAGCTTTTTTTTTTTTTCTTGTCTTGTAATGTTATTAGACCTTTGTGACTCCCTTAAGCTTTTAGTGTACTCTACCCCATCAGTACACCTTGGAGTCATCTGGGGATTGTTAAAACAATAGTCAGTACCCAGGGTCCACTCTCAAAAAGTCATATTTAATTGGTCTGGGATGATACCTGGATATTGATTTTCTTTTCTTTTCTTTTTTTTTTTTTAAGGTGGTGGACAGTGGCTTTAATATGCATCTAGGTTGAGAAACACTGTATTGCTCCAAACCTTTAAAATCAGTAATTAGGGTTTTTCGCCCCATTTAATGACCTTTCCACTAAGAGAAAATCCTTTCTTTAAAACAAAAACTTTTTTTAAGGCCCCAAAAGCCCAAATGTTTATTTTTGACTGACTTTGGTGATGACCCTTTTCACAGAAGTTAAACATTTAAGGGATGAGTTTCTAAATCTATAGAACAATGCTTCTCAAAAATGAGATTCTGAAATACCAGTCTCTGGTATTCCTGGTATTTCCGTGAAAATACTCTGGGAAGTTATTATCAATTACATTTTGGAAATGCTTATATATAGCACATTCCCTTCTTAGAGCTTCAGTGTGTGTGCTTAATCACTGTTATATCCACCTGTTTTAGACCCCATGGACTGTAGCCCTCCAGGATTCTCCAGGCAAGAAAACTGAAGTGTGTTGCCATTTCCTCCTTCAGGCCATCTTCCCAGCCCAAGGATGGAACCCAGGTCTCTTGGGTCTCCTGCATTAGCAGGTAGATTCTTTACTATTGTGCCACCTGGGAAGCCTCTTAGAGCTATAATATTAGCATATTTTAAACTTCAGGAAAGTTTTTTCCTTAACCTACTGTTTTACCTGATCATGAAACCCTGTTTTTCAAGGAACTCCCAATATCACCTACTTGGTATGTTATAGAAAGAGTGCTCTAAAGGACAATGATGATCAGCTTTGGAGTTCAGGTTTTATACCATTGGGTTTTTCTGCCCCCTTGCTTGCCTATTTCTTCCCAGCTTCTCCAAAGAGTTTGAGAATTTCATGGCATTTCTGGAATTTGACTTTTTTTCCCTGATCACCTAAACTACATTTTACCAAACTAGTTTACAATCTCAGATAAAATTAAGATGGTATGTTTTTCAGTGTTCTCCAAAACCTTTTATTCTTACTGAAATAACCTGAGGGTGAGATCTTGTTAATTTTAATAACCTGGGGAGATTAGAGACAGTGGAGTAGATTTCATGAAACCCCTAACATTTTTTACAAAATGTATTTGTCCTTTTTTATGAAAAGAGCGCTTATAAGTTTAAGAAACTAGTCAAAGGCATTGGTGATCTCTAGATGGTTAAAAAACAGTTCTTAACAGCAGTGTGGATCATTTTTTAACTGTCTCCAACCAGTGTCTCTTTCATACTTAACCATTTTCCTTCTGAAGTGTGGGCTGCCTTTCATTCTTTGTTGAAATTCAAAAGGCCATCTCTCCACCTTTTGTCTAAACTTAAGCTACTATTTAGGGAATTTCGTCTAACATCGTATGATGGGTTTTATATGTATTAGAGGTAAATCTCCCAGAGGAATAGTTTCATGGTTTAATTGTGGAGGTAATATATATTTGATGTTTAGTCCCTAAGTCATGTCTGACCCCGAGACCCCATGGACTGTAGCCTGCCATGGGATTTCCCAGGCAAGGATACTGCATCAGTTTGCCATTTCTTTCTCCAGGGAATCTTCCCGACACAGGGATTGAACCTGTGTCTCCAGCTTGGCAGGTAGATTCTTTACCATTGGCCACCTGGGAAGCCTCTCTCTCTATATATATATGTATGATCATAAAATTAAGCACTGAATTACATGGTTGAGGAACATGTGCATAAGAGCTTTAACGAGGGCAGTGTATGAGCGTACAAGAAACGCGATGATCGGTGGGATGGTAACATAGAGGAGATGCAAATCTTAATTTAGCGTTTAACAGATTCATCTGGAAGTGGAATGCAGTAGGCTAGTGTGGAGAGGAAGTGTCAGGAAAGCCAGATTCAATGAGGTTACAGTGCTCCAGATTGGAAGTGATTTTTGGAATGTTAGAGTGAGGAAGGAATCTGACTGGAAGACATTCTGAAAGAAAACAACATCATTGGATGGTATAGAATAGGTGGAGATGCTTGAGTTGCAGATACGGACAGTTTTTCTCTGTGAGATACCACAAAGTCACAATTACGGGAAGTCAAACTGAGGTACTCAAAGCAAAATCAGGGCCAAGCAAATAAATAATGGTTTTCCATCATGTTATCTGATGTGGGCTGTAAAAAAGGTCACATACATTCCCAGTGACTTGTTAAGCAGCTCTCCAAAAATAGCAAGTCTGTTCCCAAAGATTCAAGGTCGCTTGCTTTCACCACCCAAACTACTGAGTCAATCTAATGATAATCTAATATTTATCTTTTATTACTTCAAAGTCCGTTTACCACATATTCACTAGGTATGGTGAGTGGGGATACAAAATACAGGATGAATAAGACACCAATTTGTATCTAGAGTTGTATTTCATCTCTATTGTAAATAGCAGGGAATTTTACCAAGTGAGTTGGGCCTTGAAGGATGGGTACAATTTTGCTGGTGACAAGACAATGAGGGGTAAAGAGGAGGATAATAGTGGAGGAAGGCATAACAAAAATAAGGAATGACAGATTATGAAATAACTAGGTGGTGGGAAAAGGCAGGCTTTGGAGGCTTGGTCTTTGGAGGTGGGGGCTTCCCAGGTGGCGCTAGTGGTAAAAGAACTCACTTGCCAAAGCAGCTGACTTAAAGACGTGTGTTCGACCCCTGGGTAGGGAAGATCCCTTGGAGGAGGGCATGGCAACTCACTCCAATATTCTTGCCTGGAGAGTCCCATGGACAGAGAAGCCTGGCGGGTTACAGTCCGTAAGATGGCAGAGTCGGACACGACTGAAGCGACTTACAACGCACACTGAGTAGGTTGATAAAATCGCATTAGCTTTGAGAGCCAATACAGTATGCTTAGTCACGCAGTTGTGTCCGACTCTGCGACCCCGAAGAGTCGGACACGACCGAGCGACTGAACTGAACTGAACTGCGACCCCAAGGAATGTAACCCGCCAGTCTCCTCTGACCATGGGGAGTCTTCAGGCTTTGAGAGCCAAGGTTCTCCTTTTTCTGGTATAATAGCGCAGAGTAGGTTAGAGCTGTGCGTGTGCTCTCCTTAGTCGCTCAGTCCTGTCCGACTCTTGAGACCCCATGAACTGTAGCCCGCCAGGCTCCCTCCGTCCATGGCAAGAGGACTGGAGTGGGTAGCCATGCCCTCCTCCAGGGGATCTTCTCAACCCAGGGATCGAACCGAGGTCTCCCGCGTTGCAGGCAGATTCTTTACCGTCTGAGCCACAAGGGAAGCCCTGGTTAGAGCTGTGGTCTACCACAATTTCTTCTCAATTTTACTTTGAATTAATGTCAGATTTCGGAAAAGTTGCAAGAGCAGCACTAAGGAGCCCCATGTATCCTTCACACCGATTCATCATTTGTTAATACTGTGTGACGTACATCTTTGTAACTTCATTTCCTGACAAACCTCCTCTGTCTTCGACAACGCAGAGATTCTCGTACGTGTTTTACCTCTGCTTGGATTGATAGCCCACTCACAGCCTAGCTGATTCTTATTCCTACTTCAGACCTGAACTACTCTCGGAAGAAGACTCGGTCTCAGCCAAAGAGAGTTAAGTGCGAACCGATTCGAAAGTCTGGCTTCGACCGGCAGGCTCGCTGTGCCCGCCCTCATCCGCTATCTCCGCCCCTCGCCCGCTGTCTCCGCCCCTTTGCCCGCTGTCTCCGCCCCTAGCGCGTCCACAGAGACTCCTGGGGCGGAAGGGGCGTGGCTCCAAGAGCCGAGCAGCCGAGACCCGGAAGTGCGGGTTCACGTGCTGCTGCTGCCTGCTGGGAGGCTTTTAGGTGAAGAATGGCCCTGGAAGGGAAGACCAAACGGGACAAAAAGCAGAGTGCGCAGGAGGGGTGAGTGGCTCGTGGCTCGTCTGCCTGGGCGGGAAGGCGTTCGGGAGCTCGGGGCGCGAGGGGTGGGGCGTGGAATCATGTCGTTGTCTCTGTCGTCCGTGTCTAGAGAGAACCCGGATGATGGCGCTTGTGGGAATCTGGAAGGAGACTATGAGATTGGACAAGTCGCCAATAGTTTATTCCGCGGCAAGCAACCCTCGAGGGGCAGTACCGGTCGGCTGGCTTCCCTCTTTCGTTCTGTGAACCCTCAGCTTCAACCCGTGTACGTGCCTGTGCCTAAAGTAAGTCACTGCGTTCTATTCCGAATGGCCCGTTAGAACAACTTTAAAACAAACCTACCTTGCAGCGGATGCTTTGTAAACTGGGGCAGATAGGATCAATTTTCAGTAACCTTTCATTACTGGATGTGCTAGTGAGAGAGAAAAGATGCTACTTTAGAAAGACCAGTAAGTGATGAGGTCTCAAACATAACTTTAAACTTTTAAAAGGAAGCCATCAAAAAAAGGAAACGAGATGAGGAGGAAGAAAGTTCACCCCAAATCCAAAGGCCACTTTTGCAAGAACCTGCCAAAAAAATGAAAGTGAAGAAGAAACTTTCTGATGCAGAGAAGAAGTTGGCAAACAGGTTGGTAAAATTCTTTTAAGTTGATGGTAAAGAAATCAGATGGTAACAAAATTGAGATTCTTACAGTGGTAATATTCATTCTAGTTTTTTTTCTCACTTCATAGTTCTCCTTAAAATTTTATTATGTTAAGTCCCATACATATTCAAAAATTGAAGAGTACCCAGCATCAGCAGTAATTAATACTTGGCAAAGCTTGTTTCATCTTTATCCTGTTAATATCTTCCTCATTGTTTGGAAGCAAACCTAAGACTTAGATTTCATCTATAAATGTTACTGCATGTATATAAAAGATGAGTTTGGTTTTTTTAAACTTAGTCAGTCAGAGATCAGATTCCTCCATTAGCTCAAATTTTTTTTTAACAGTTTATTTTTTAAACACTATACGTTTCTAGTTAACTTTCCTCAGTCTCTAGACCACTTTCTTCACGCTCTTTATATCTCTGTTCTCTGTTGGCAGGTGGTCTTGTTACCTGTTCTGAGAGTCATGAATTGCTACCAGTTGTGAATTCCTTCCTTTCGTCCTCCTCCTGATTGCAGCTATGCACGTTTTTAGTTTCTTCCCCTTTCAGAGAAGGGTGTCTTACTCCCTGTCCAAGATTACTGCAGTCACCTGTACTGTTCATATCTATCACGTACCTCTTCTGTCTTCTCAGAGGTTATGCCATCAGATACCTATATCCATTTCTGCTTTTTCCTGTATCTTTGATCTGTCCACTCGAGATTCTCTTAAAGATTCTCATCTTAAATCCAACTGTCCACAGGCATATGTGACCCCCAAATCTTTCTTTCATCATTGAGCTTTTAGAAAAAGAAATCTCCACTAGCTCTCTCTTCCTTTTCTTCATCTGTCTTCTCTTCCACACACTGGCACTCTGGTTGTTAATTTTTTATTTGATCTGACCATACTTCTGAAACAGTGCTCAGGGAAGCCATTCTGACCTAGGTGCCGCATTTAATAGGGAGCATTGCCTCTTAACTGTAGCCCTCTCTTTTACATGTCACATGGTTGCTATTCTTCTCGAAGCTATTGCATTCTTTGATGTCAACCTCTTCCTTGTTTCCAGTTCTCTCTCTGTTCCTTCTCACTGTTATCTCAGGCACATTTCCTTCTGACTGTTCCTTAAATGTCCATTTCGCTTGGGATTCTGTTCTTGGTCATCTCATGATTCTTTCTTATACCCATCAATCTGGGCAGTCTCCCAGTCTTTGTGGCTCTAGCATTCTGATCTTGCTCTCTCTTTCTAAAACATAGATTTATTTGCCTGTGCCAGGTCTTAGTTGTGACATGAGGGATCTTTTAGTTGCAGCATGTGGGATATAATTCCCTGACCAGGGATAGAAAACGGGTCCCCTGCCTTGGGAGCGCAGAGTCTTAGCCACTGGTGAAAGTGAAAGTGTTAGTTGCTCAGACGTGTCTGACTTCTTGCAACTGCATGGACCGTAACCTTCCAGGCTCCTCTGTCCATGGGATTTTCCAGGCGAGAATACTGGAGTGGGTTGCCATTTCCTTCTCTAGGGGATCTTCCCAACCCAGGGATCGAACCCAGGTCTCCCACATTGAGAGCAGATTTTTTACTGTCTGAGCCACGAGGGAAGCCCACTGGACCATCAGGGTAATCCCCTGATCTCTATTGCTTGATCTGTTTGTCAGCCTATTCCTTGTTCTTGTTGTTCAGTTGCTTAGTCACGTCCAACTCTTTGCAACCTCGCAGACTGCAGCAGGCCAGCTTCCCTGTCTTTCACCATCTTCCAGAGTTTGCTCAGACTCACATCCATTGAGTTGGTGATGCCATCCATCATCTCTTCCTCTGTCATCCGCTTCTGTCTGCAATCTTTCCAAGCACCAGGGTCTTTTCCAGTGAGTCGGCTCTTTGCATCAGATGGCCTATATGTTGGAGCTTCAGCCTCAGCATCAGTCCTTCCAATGAATATTCAGAGTTGATTTCCTTTAGGATTGACTGGTCAGATCCTTGCAGTCCAAGGGACTCTCAAGAGTCTTCTCCAGGACCAGAGTTCCAAAGCATCAATTCTTTGGCAGTGTCCTATCATGCGATGTTCCGCTGCCCGTTGGCTTATTCATATACACATCAAATTCAGGATGCTTCAAACTGATCTCGTTATCCTCATCATACCTGTTCCTCTGCATGAGTAGTGCCATCAGCCTTCCAGTTGCCTGAGCCTAAGTTGCCACGTCCTAATGATGCTGTCTTTTAATTATCTCTTATGATACGCTTTCCCTTTCCACCGCCTCTCTTGCTCTGGTGGGTTTATTGTCTTCTGAGATGCCTGCAGTTGTAACTGTCTCCTTACTGGTCTCCCTTACCCAGCCTTTCCGCATTCATAACTATCTTCTGCTCTGCTGCCCATAATGTGAAATGCCAGGCTGAATGAATCACAAGCTGGAAGCAAGACTGTCGGGAGAAATACGCAGAAATATGCAACCTCAGATATGCAGATACCACTCAAATGGCAGAAAGTGAAGAGGAACTAAAGAGCCTCTTGATGAGGGTGAAAGAGGAGAGTGAAAAAGCTCGCTTAAACCTTAGTATTTAAACAACTAAGATCGTGGCATCTGGTCCCATCACTTCATGGCAAATAGATGGGGGATAAGTGGAACCAGTGACAGACTTTTTTTTCTTGGGCTTCAAAATCAGTGCAGACGTGACTGCTGCCATGAAATTAAAAGACGGCTGCTCCTCGGAAGAAGAGCCATGATAAATGTAGATAGCGTATTCAAAATCAGACAAAGCTGTGGTGTTTCTGGTAGTCATGTGCAGATGTGAGAGCTGGACCATAAAGAAGGCTGTGTGCTGAAGAATTGATGCCTTCAAACTGTGGTGCTGGAAAAGACTCTTGACAGTCCCTTGGACTGCAAGAAGATCCAAACAGTTCATCCTAAAGGAAATCAGTCCTGGGTGTTCATTGGAAGGACTGATGCTCAAGCTCCAATACTTTGGGTACCTGATGCGAAGAACCAATTCATTGGAAAAGACCCTGATGCTGGGAAAGATTGAAGGCAGGAGGAGAAAGGCACGACAGAGAATGAGCTGTTTGGACGGCATCACCGACTCAATGCACATGAATTTAAGCAAGCTCCAGTTGACAGTAAAGGACAGGGAAACCTGGCATGCTGCAGTCCATGGGGTCCCAAAGAGTCGACACGACTGAGTGACTGAACAGCAGCTGCTGCCCAAATGACCTTTCTCAGGCACCTTCAGGGTGTTCAGGAGCTCCTTCTTCTGTGGGATAAAATCTAAGCACTTCTGCGTAACAGGCATGGTCCTTCTTGATCTGGTTCCTGCCTTACTTTTGCGTCTCATTTCATCTCACTCCTGCTAGGTACCTTAAATGCCCTAGTAAATGGAAAAACTAGGCATATACCCTCTCCTTAGTGGAGCTTGTGGTCGAGTGGAGGGATGATAATGGTCATCATTCACTGATACTGACCACGTGCTGTATACTGCCTTTCTTCTCTGAGAATGTCTCTTGTTTCTTTTGTTTCTACACTAGGTATTATACGTTACTATTTTATGGTGAACCTTGCCTGTCTCCTCAGAGACTAGACTGTTAAAAGCTTTTAATGGTCTGCTTATCTTTGTATCCTCAGAGGCTAGAACTGAGTAGTAAGTATTTATTGAGCAAATGAATGAATGAGTTTGATGATGCCTACTACTCATTCTCCCCCCTCACTCCTAAGTTCCTGGTCCAGTTCTCTTTCTGGACTGGTGTGCTTATCCACATGCACCAATACTTTACAATACTGGCAGAAATTATTGGGTTGGCCAAAAAGTTCATTCAGGTTTTTCTGTAACATCTTATGTAAAGACCCAAATGACCTTTTTGGCCAAGCCAATAATTTTGATAAGCAGTCCCTTAAATATTGCAGTAGGAAATCTGGTCTCTCCTGATAGATTGCTTTTACAAAGTTAAATGCTTTGCTGGTCTATTAACCCTAATAGAGCCCCTGGGAGTGCTGCAGTAACTCTAGAATTCTAGAGCAGAGAATAAAATTAGGCACTGGTAGAAGGTAAACTCAGAGAAGGCAATGGCACCCACTCCAGTACTCTTGCCTGGAAAATCCCATGGATGGAGGAGCCTGGTAGGCGGCAGTCCATGGGGTCGCCAAGAGTCGCACACAACTGAGTGACTTCACTTTCACTTTTCACTTTCACGCATTGGAGAAGGAAATGGCAACCCACTCCAGTGTTCTTGCCTGGAGAATCCCAGGAACGGGGGAGCCTGGTGGGCTTCCGTCTGTGGGGTCGTACAGAGTCGGACACGACTGAAGCGACTCAGCAGCAGCAGGTAAACTAAATCCCCAAGAACTTCAAGTGAACCAGCTTTTGTTTGAGTGAACTTTTGTTGCTTAATTAGTTGGCAGTTTTAAACTATTTTCAGAAATTGACCTTAACTTTTGCTAACTCTTGAGTTTCCTAAAGATACGAGTCACATTTTGATAATGCTATTTAAATGTAGATATATTTATGAATGGTAAGTTTATAGGAAAGCCAGGAGGTGGGAAGCATTCCTAATCTGTGCTTTGTCAAATGCTAGACCTGACTTCCATGCCCTCTTTTTTTTTTTTTTGGCTTAAAAAGAGAAGATGCGTTATTAAGTGCTGATTTAGAAGAAATTCACCAGAAACAAGGGCAGAAAAGGAAAAATTCTCAACCTGGTGTTACAGTTGCAGATAAAGAATTACTTGATGATGTAGAAGAGACCGTTGTAAATCAAAGAAAGAAAATTCAAATCAACCAAGAAGAAGAGAGATTAAAGAATGAGAGAACTGTGTTTGTTGGGAATTTGCCTGTCACCTGTAAGAAGAAGGTGAGTGTATAGTCTGTATATTATAAAAATGCAGAGAAATTATTAATTCATAATTTTGTTCTTGTGTTTGTGTGTTAGTTGCTCAGTCATGTCTGACTTTGCAAACCCATGGACTGCAGTCCACCAGGTTCCTCTGTGTGTGGAATATTCCAGGCAAGAATACTAGAGAGGGTTCCCGTTTCCTCCTCCAGGGAATCTTCTCAACCCAGGGATTGAACCCAAGTCTCCCACTGTGCAGGCAGGTTCTTTACTGTTTGAGCCACCCGGGAAGGCCATATCACTTTATTGAATAAGTACATAGTTAATAAGTCATTAATACATAATTTCATTATAAATGACTATATAAATCATTCGATAGATTCATTCCAGCATCCACCTGCTCCTTTCCATTCCCAGAGTTCTGCTCTAATTCAGGCTTTTGCAAATCTTGTCTGAACTGTCACAGTGGTCTTCTCTGGATTTTTCCTCCAGCTTTCTCTTCTGTTACATGCCATGAGAACAGAAGCACGGTGTGTGCAGGGATGTGTATTTCTCTTCTTCACGTCTCTGTCACTTGAAACAGTGCCTGATGCGTAGTAGAGGCTTGATAAATATTTGTCATGTAAATGAATCCATCCTTCCTAAGTTTCCTCCACTGTGTGGAGTTCGATCAACCAAGACATGCCCTTTTCTTTCTGTGTGTTCATGTGATAGTCACCCTGATGGCAGTCCCTTGGGTCAAAATCTTGCTTGTCTTTCGAGGAGCAGTTTCAGTTCCACTCTCGTAAAACAGTACAAGAAGCTCACTTTCTGGTTTTTCCCTTTCCCCTTTGGCCTTTTGTCTCCTAGCTTTTGACGCGTGATTATTTTGTAGAACATAATCCATTTTCCGTAGAAGCTGGTTTCAGTTTGGTTACTTCGTGTTAGATTATAAGGGCTCAAGGGAGGGGAGTGTTTGTGGAGCTTTACATGTTTAATAAGTTATTTTTGAATTAAAGTTGCTTATAGACGTTATTGTGTGAGCTGTCAAATATACACATTTGTCACATCCTGAGCCAGTCATAAGCATAATGTATACAATCCACCCAAAGATTTTTCTTGAATCTGATGGTCTCAGTTCCAGATAATTGGGAAATTTCCCATAGTGACATAAGCATCCTTAAAATCTATTTCTGGTTTAAATAAGCCAGTGTGGAAAGATGACAGAATCTATGATCTATGATGCATATAGTACTAGTTTACATGCATTAAAAGATTTTGAAAGATTGAAAGGCAGAAATGTGTATTTCGGGGATAGTAACATGAATTGTGTTTTTTGTTTGTTTTTTTTTTTACATAAGTTTCAGCAAAAACTTTTGTCTTCTAACTGAATAGTTACTTACTTTTCCTGAAATATTCTTGAAATGTGGCAGGAAAAGATTATCCAATCATTTTACTTAATTCTGTTTTGTGGTACTTACTTGATGTTCTTAAAATGGACTAAAATATATGTATCTTTTTTTTTCTTGTTTTTAGAAGCTGAAGTCATTTTTTAAAGAGTATGGACAGATCGAATCTGTACGATTTCGTTCTCTGGTATGTTTTCCTTCCTGAAAGTACATCATCTGAAAATGCATTGCCTGTAAATCAGACTTTTTCATGTGTTGGTTTTAGTGAGATGAAGGAGCCCTTGACTTTAACCTTTAGAATCAACAGGCTCAAATCTAGCGCCAAAGCAGAGTCACACCTGCTGTCTATTACTGACCCTTGGACTTTGTTGGGTAATATAATGAGTTCACATAGTGAAATGATATCCTTTGTAAGTATATTTTGGAGGGTGGACCTGTGACTTTTGTTTGTGAGTCAGTTGAACAGGTGGAGATGTTCAACCTATTGAGTAGCATTTCTGGAATCACAGCTGTTCATATGGGGGGTTTGCCTGACTCTGCAGAGCAGTGCTTACGCTCTGACATAGAAAGATAAAGTATGTGCAATCAACTTAATGTTAAAACTTCATGGAAGTGAGTGGAATCAGATGTCACCAATGGGTGCTCTGTAGACCAGTTGCAGCCATGTTCCTTGGAGCACGAAGAAGCAGCATTTGTAGATTTTTTAAAAATATAATTAATATGTATTAGAATATAAGAAATGTTTATTCCTTGTTTCAAACTGCTCTTTATCAGCGTGAGTCTCTAAAATGGGGTTTCTCAACCTTGATAACATTGACATTTGATGCTGGATAATTGTGTGTTGTTGGACACTGACCTTTGTAATGCAGCATCCCTGGCCTCTGCCCCCTAGGTGCCGGTAGCATCCTTCCCACCCCAGTCGTAACAACCAATTGCCAAATGTCCCCAGCAGGCAAAACTGCCACTTCTGTAAAAGTAGGCCTTCCTCAAGGTTTTGGCGCAGTCTCCATAATTACTATCATGGTGTTAGATTCTTCCGTTCATCATGCGCGTCTTCTGTCAGCCCTTCTGAGTCCTGGTTCCGCGTATCAGACCCTTGCCTGACACATCCACGGGGCTGTCCTGCCGGCCCCTCTGTGCTCACCTCACCTGCATCGATCCCCGACCCCATCCCATGCCATCTGCTGATTACCTGTTCTTTAGTACCGCTCGGACTGCCAGCCGGGGACTCTTTTCTTTAGCCCACCCAGCCTGTTGCTTGTCATCGCTGCCTGGTTTTCAACTGTGGTTTCTTCTCGTGTGAACTGTGGAGTCATTCCTTTCTTTTTGCATTGTCCCACCTAAGTTTTCACTTCTTGCCAAAATAGTTGCAGAGGCCTGTTACAGTTCCTGCTTTCAGTCTGCCTCACATGTAGCCAACACACCTCTGTCTACTTAATCTTCCTAAAGCACTTCTTCCTGGAACTCCCAGCCCGAAATCCCTCTCCTTCACCTCCCCTCCCGTGAACGTTACACGCACACAGACACACACGCGCAGGCCCTGCCTTGGCTTGGTGTTCTCCTTGAGGAGCCAGCCCTGATTCTTCCATATCCCTGAGTCACTGGTGCGTGGGGTGACCCTGCCGCCTGCCCTGCGGCAGCCGGCACTCTCTGTGGTCCTTAGGAGGCGGCTGGGACGTTCCGATGCTGCTCCTCTGTGCCCCTGGACTGTGAGCCCGGCAGCCCGCTGGGTCACCAGTACCTGCACCTGGTTCACATCAAGTATATATGGAGGTGCCCCAAATCTTGTCATTTTCTGAGCTGTTTGTCCCGACGTCCTGGCGGTCTGTACAGGGCGGCCCTGGGGCCCTGCACTCTGCCACACGCAACTGTCCTGCAGCCTGGGCGCTGCGCTTGTAGCAGATCATATGCTTGGCCCTTCCCACCACATCCTTTTGCTCAGCTCTTTGTTTTTTTAACTTAAGATAAAATTGGTACGTAACATTATATTAATTTCAGGTGTTCAGTGTAACTGTCCACTGTTTGTTCACACTACAGAGTGGTCACCACCATGGGTCTAGGCACCATCTGTCACTGTGCACTTGAGCCCCTTCACTCATTTTGCCCACTCTACCCCCTTTTGTCTAGGTCACCAGCAATCTGTTCTCTGTATCTCTTGAGTTTTATTTTGTTTTTTTTATTTGGTCATATTGTGAGGCTTGTAGGATTTTAGTTTCCCAACCAGGGATCAAACCTGGGCCCTCAGCAGTGAGACCACAGAGTGCTAACCACTGGACTACCAGGGAGTTCCCTGTTTTGGTTTTTAGATTGCATGAATAAGTGACATCATAGGGTATTTGTCTTTATTTCCCGTAGCATACCCTCGGCATGTATCCATGTTGTCGCAAATGGCAAGATTTCTTTCTTTCTTATGGCTGAGTAGTATTTCACTGTATGTATATTCTGGGAATCCTTAAATTCTCATTTTGCTCATCAAGATAATATATATTTTTCAGAAGGCACTTAAGATGTCACTTATTCAAGGCTTTTTGATACTTTATAACATCAAGTGGTATTTTTTTCCCTCTGAATCCTTTTTGTAATTTATTGTCTTATGCTGTATCTATTCATTCTTATCTGTAATAGCAGGGCACAGGTCCTTGAGAGCTCCTAGAAAGCCTGGTAGATGTGTTTTGATGCCTGGCATTCACGTGTCGATATTCATGTGGGCATTTCTCATGTCTTGGAGTGTATTTCTGTCTATATTTGAGAGTTTTACCATTTGTTAGTTTAAGCAAGACAGACTAAGAAATAGATCAAATTTCTTACTTTTACTATGTAAACTATCAAATGACTAAAAGACAAGTTTTCCTGAGGAGACTTATAGTGACTGCCCTAAATGAGATTCGTGTTTATAGATACCCCTGGACTGTGAACTTTGCAATTTGTATCTTTTTACCTTCCTGTTCACAGTACCTGGTGGTATTTGGCACATTGCTGTTAGTCACCAATGTTGACTTGAATTTCCACCTTCTCCATAAAGTTTTCCCTACCTGTTCCCGTCACTCTTAGGTACTATATATGACTGAAAATAGCATGATCCTGAAAAAAGGGAGATTCCATTATTTGTCCGAGGACAGATACTGAAGGGTTCTGTTTTGTTTTTGCCAGTTGACGTATATAAACTCATAGCGATATGAGTGAAGTCATGTCTTCGTGTATTATTTATCAATTAAGTTCACTTCAGTTCAGTCGCTCAGTCATGTCCGACTGTTTGCGACCCCATGAATCGCAGCACACCAGGCCTCCCTGTCCATATCCAACTCCCGGAGTTCACTCAGACTCACGTCCATTGAGTCAGTGATGCCATCCAGCCATCTCATCCTCTCTCATCCCCCTCTCCTCCTGCCCACAATCCCTCCCAGCATCAGAGTCTTTTCCAGTGAGTCAACTCTTCGCATGAGGTGGCCAAAGTGTTGGAGTTTCAGCTTTAGCATCATTCCTTCCAAAGAACACCCAGGACCGATCTCCTTCAGAATGGACTGGTTGGATCTCCTTGCAGTCCAAGGGACTCACCAGAGTCTTTTCCAACACCACAGTTCAAAAGCATCAATTCTTCGATGCTCAGCTTTCTTCACAGTCCAACTCTCACATCCATACGTGAGTACTGGAAAAACAATAGCCTTGACTAGACGGACATTTGTTGGCAAAGTAATGTCCCTGCTTTTGAATATGCTATCTAGGTTGGTCATAACTTTTCTTCCAAGGAGTAAGCGTCTTTTAATTTCATGGTTGCAGTCACCATCTGCAGTGATTTTGGAGCCCCCAAAAATAAAGTCTGACACTGTTTCCACTGTTTCCCC
>SJYQ01005576.1:15343-42508 GCA_006410935.1 Redunca redunca | reverse complement strand
CCAGTACCAACTCCTGGAGTTCACTCAGACTCACGTCCATCAAGTTGGTGATGCCATCCAGCCATCTCATCCTCTGTCGTCCCCTTCTCCTGCCCCCCAATCCCTCCCAGCATCAGAGTCTTTTTCCAGTGAGTCAACTCTTCGCATGAGGTGGCCAAAGTCCTGGAGTTTCAGCTTTAGCTTCAGTCCTTCCAAAGGACCCAGAACTGATCTCCTTTTGAATGGACTGGTTGGATCTCCTTGTAGTCCAAGGGATTCTCAAACGTCTTCTCCAAAACCACAATTCAAAAGCATCAGTCCTTCAGCTCTCAGTTTTGTTCACAGTCCACCTCTCACATCCACACATGACCACTGGAAAAACCATATCCTTGACTAGACGGACCTTTGTTGGCCAAGTAATGTCTCTGCTTTTGAATATGCTATCTAGGTTGGTCATAACTTTCCTTGCAAGGAGTAAGCGTCTTTTAATTTCATGGCTGCAATCACTATCTGCAGTGATTTTGGAGCCCCAAAAAATAAAGTCTGACATTGTTTCTACTGTTTGTGCATCTATTTCCCATGAAGTGATGGGACCAGATGCCATGATCTTCGTTTTCTGAATGTTGACCTTTAAGCCAACTCACTCTCCACTTTCACTTTGATCAAGAGGCTGTTTATTTCCTCTTCACTTTCTGCCATAAGGGTGGTGTCATCTGCATATCTGAGGTTATTGGTATTTCTCCCGGCAATCTTGATTCCAGCTTGTGCTTCTTCCAGTCCAGTGTTTCTCATGATGTACTCTGCATAGAAGTTAAATAAGCAGGGTGACAATATACAGCCTTGACGTCCTCCTTTTCCTATCTGGAACCAGTCTGTGGTTCCATGTCCAGTTCTGTTGCTTCCTGAGCTGCATATCAGTTTCTCAAGAGGCAGGTCAGGTGGTCTGGTATTCCCATCTCTTTCAGAATTTTCCACAGTTATATTGTGATCCACACAGTCAAAGGCTTTGTCATAGTCAATAAAGCAGAAACAGATGTTTTTCTGGAACTCTCTTGCTTTTCGATGATCGAGTGGATGTTGGCAATTTGATCTCTGGTTCCTCTGCCAAAATGCATCTTCAAATCAGGGGTGCCTCATGATTGCTGTTGGCTGGTCAGTTTTTTCCAGGAAAATTCTTTAGGTCAAACTATAAGATAGATAAATTGGGAATCAGATTAAACAGGATTCTAAAGACTTTTCAAGTGGAAGACTGAACAAGACCAAAGTATGTCTCGGGGTAGACACTTGGGTGATAAAACCCCATAGACATGCAGGGGAGTAGTTCCTATACAGCTGGGAGTGGTGGTTGCCTTTGAAGGAGGAGAGGAAGCACTGCAGTTGTTGGGGCCACAGAGAGGCTACAGGGTGCTGCAATGCTTCAGTCATGTCCAGCTCTCTGCAGCCCCCATGGGCTGTAGCCTGCCAGCCTCCTCTGTCCATGATTCTCCAGGCAAGAATACTGGAGTGGGTTGCTATTTGGGTATTGCCCTGTTAATAATTTCCTTAGCTATACACGTTTACAGGTTTGTATAGTTTTTATTTTACAGTAAAAAGAGAAAAGCATGTTGTTTTTCCCATCTATGTGTGTATTAGATACAGAGCTGCAGCGAAGGTGACAGTTTGTCATGTGGTGGGGTCGCCTGGGGGGGCCTCCTGCTTTCTCACAGTGATGACTGGGAAGAGGGTGTAGGTCACATGTTTCACCATTATCTGTACAAATTGTGTGTTATTTTTTGGGTTATTACTAAATGTTTATGAAAAGAATTTATGAAACTCCTCCCAGAAATTCTTGTCATAGGTGTTGATTGAGAGTGTAACACAAGCTGTATTTATTTTAGTGACTTTGGGATTAGCAAATTTTACAGTCTTTTTTTTTTTTTTTTTATGTAGGCGTAAAATTCATCCCGATCAGAAAAATATTAATGCTTATGTTGTGTTTAAGGACGAGAGTGCTGCTACAAAAGCACTGGAAAGGTAATTTTGTCTCTTTGATGTTTGAACAGAATTAGTCTACGTATGAGTCCAGCTGTCTTTATTCTTTGGGTTCACTTCAGATTAAATACCCGAGTAGCTCAGTGCCTATTTTTAACAGCCATTTTCCCTTCATATTTATAACAGAAATGGGGCCCAATTTGCAGAAGGATTTCGTGTTAGAGTGGATCTTGCAACTGAGACCTCCTCCGTAAGTAGTTCTTGCACTGTCTGAAGAATTTCACTGGAGTAGTGTAGAGAAGAACATTTTCCTCTGAGCGTGTGCTGGGAGAGGAGTTGGGTTAGCCGGGAGCATGAGGAATGAGAGGAAAGCGCCTCTGCCCTCTGTGGCCTCAGTGTGGGTGCCGGGGCCGGACGAGGGCTTGTCGGCATTGCTCATTCTTGCCTGTGCTCAGTCACTGCAGTCGTGTCCAGCTCTTTGCAACCCCAGGGACTGTCGTCCTCCAGGCTCCTCTGTCCACGGGATTTCCCATGCACGAATCCTGGGGTGGTTTGCCATTTCTTCTCCAGGGGATGTTCTCAAGCTAGGGATTAAACCCAGGTCTCCTGCATTGGCAGGTGTGTTCTTTACCACTAAACCACCTGGAAAGGCTCGAGCTTTTGATTTTTTTTTTCTTTTTGGTTGTGCCATGTGGCATGTAGGATCTTAGTTCCCCAAACCAGGGATTGAACCTGTGCTCCCTACATTGAAAGCATAGAGTCTTAACCATTGGACTACCAGGGAAGTTCAGGTCAGCATTAGCTTCAAGCAAGTGGTTCCCCAGACTTCTGGACTCAGTGGGAGAAGGCGAGGGTGGGATGATTTGAGACAATAGCATTGAAACATGTATATTACCATATGTGAAATGGATCACCAGTCCAGGTTCAAAGCATGAGACAGGGTGTTCGGGGCTGGGAGGACCCAGAGGGATGGGATGGGGAGGGAGGCGGGAGGGGGTTCAGGATGGGGAACACATGTGCACCCGTGGCTGACCCATGCTAGTGTATGGCAAAACCACTACAGTATTGGAAAGTAATTAGCCTCCAATTAAAATAATTAATTAAAAAAAAGTGGTTCCCACTCCTGCATCAGATCCAATAATCCTAGAGAGTGTGGCTGAAAGGTGTATTAAAGAGCATGGGAGCCAGCACCTTATTTATAGACTAAGGTCTCGAGTTACATTACTCAGCAGCAGTGGTTAGTCGCTGTTCTGTGTCAGGTGTTTGGTGCTGAGACACAGTCTCAGCTGTCTAGGAGTTTGCAGTGTAAAGGTAAAGGTGAGCAGATGGGCTGACCACGGCACTGTTTTATGATAAATTTTGTCATAAACGTCAGCTCAGGAATGGGCCACTCAGTGTGGGAGGTTGCCAGCAAGAAGGGACAAAGGAGGGTTTCCTGGAGAACAGGTGTCCTATCAGTGTTATATGGGCAAAAAAAATTTGCACACTGTGAATGGTGGGACCAAAACCTAGTCCTTTGTGCGGGTTCCAAAACCTTGATGCCCTTATCAGTGGGTAGAGTGTGAGGAGAGGCCACAGTCAGAGCTGCTGTTGGAGAAACAGGTGGAGGGTGGTCATGACGACCCCAGCCTGCCAGGTCGAGGAGTCTGGGTTTTGTTCAGAAGCTTTGCCTTGGGGTCTCTTGAAGTGAATGAAGCACGAATTGGTAAGAAATCACTGCAGAGGCAGAATGTGTTACTATAGGTGTCAGGGTAGCTAGGTGAGAAATGCCCGAGGCCTGGCTGGCTGTCCTGGCTTTGTCGGTGGGTCTGGCACCAAACAGCAAACGGGCCCGAGGGCCCAATGTTTGCTCCCCGTATTTGTGAATAAAGTTTTCTTGCTACACAACGATACCCATTACGTGCTCAGGCATGTCCGACTCTTTGCAACCCCATGGACTGTAGCCCGCCAGCTCCACTGTCATGGGACTCTTCGGGCAAGAACACGAGTGGGTTGCCCTTTCCTCCTCCAGGGGATCTTTCTGACCCAGGAATCAAACCCAAGTCTCTTGCATTGGCAGGAGGATTCTTTACCACCGATCTACCGGGGAAGCCCATTGGTTTCATGTTATTTTGCTTTAACAGCAGAGGCAAGGGGAACAGCAGAGACTGCCTGGCCTACAAACACCTGCTTTCTGGCCCTTTATAGAAAAAGTATGCCTTTCTTGAGCACTGCCATGTTGTCATTGCCAGCTGTGAACAGAAGCCACTCCTCACTCTGGGGCTCACATTCCTGTGGGAAAGATGGCAGAAGCCAGATCTATAAGGGGCCTGATAGGCAGGGGAATCAGGAGGTGGAGCCCCGTCAGACATGTGCGGTGAGGGAAGGAGTGGACTTCAAGGTGACTTCGTTTTCTCTTTGATGAGTGATTTTTTTATTTTGTGTTTCAGAGGGACAAGAGATCCGTATTTGTGGGAAATCTCCCATACAGTAAGTTTGTTTAAATAAAAACCTGTCTGTTTGTCTCTGAAGTAATGCAGATAACACCCGAGTGGTCACTCAGTGTTTTGCTTAAGACTAACTTTGAAAAGCGTGGAGTGTAACTTGACTAATTACTGCGAGGCTGTGCTTACCTTGATGTATGATTAAACATCTCTAACTTCCTGAGGCGATTTCCAAGCCCTCACTTCCCCTTTGGTTGAACCTGTTTTTAGAAGTTGAAGAATCTGCAGTTGAGAAGCACTTTTTGGCCTGTGGGAATGTTGTGGCTGTGAGGATTGTGCGGGATCAAGTTACTGGAGTCGGCAGAGGCTTTGGCTACGTGCTCTTTGAGGTACGGGGTTAATGTGTCGTCACTGTCCTTGAAGTGTGTTGGGGAGGTTGTCCCTGCTGTCCCATGGTTCAGCCATCACTCGCTATCACCCTCAAATTGCACCTTAAGTAAATTCATAACCTGCCACAACAGAGCACTGTTCCTATTGCGCTCGATTGTGCGTCTAACCATGTGGTGTCCTGATTGTTTCTCCATGTCAATGTCGTGAAATAATGTTTTATCTGTGCACTTTGACTTTTGTATCTTTCTTATTTATTCTTAATTGGAGGATAATCGATTTACAGTATTCTCTTGGTTTCTGCCATTCATCAACATGAATCAGCCATAGGTGTACATGTCCCCTCCTTCCCAAACTTCACTCCCACCTCCGACCCCATCCCACCACAGAGCACCAAGTTTGTGCTCCCTGCGTCATATAGTAAATTCCCACTGGCTGGCTATTTTGCATATGTTAGTATGTTTCCATGTTACTCTGTCAGCGCAGGCCCTGTCTTTCCCCCACTGTGTCCATAACTCTGTTCTCTGTGTCTGCATCTCCACTGCTGCCCAGCAAATAGGTTCATCAGTACTGTCTTTCTAGATTCCATATATATGCATTAGTACACTCTATTGTTTTTCTCTTTCTGACTTACTTTACTCTGTATAATAGACTCTATTTTAATCCACCTCATTAAAACTGACTCAAATGGTTTTCTGTGGCTGAGTAATATTCCACTGTGTCTATGTACCACAGTTTCTTTATCCATTCATCTGTTGATGGACATCTAGGTTGCTTCCCTGTTCTAGCTATTGGAAATAGTGCCGCAGTGAACATTAGGGTACACGCGTCTTTTTCAGTTATGGTTTCCTCGGTTTATGCCCAGTGGTGGGATTGTTGGGTCGAATGGTAGGTTTATTCCTCGTTTTTTGAGGAATCTCCATATCATTCTCCATAGCGGCTGCATCAATTTACATTCCCACCAACAATGCAAAAAGGTTGCCATTTCTCCACACCCTGTCCAACATTTATTGCTTGTAGATTTTTTGATGATGACCATTCTGACCAGTTCAGGTGATAGCTCATCGTAGTTTGATTTGCATTACTCTAGTAGTGAGCAACGTTGAGCATCTTTTCATGCGTTTATTAGCCATCTGTATGTCTTTGGAGAAATGTGTGCTAGGTCTTCTGCTTACTTTTTGATTGGGTTGTTTTTCTGGTATTGAACTGCATGAGCTGCTTGTATATTTTGGAAATTAATCCTTTGTCAGTTGTTTCATTAAATAATGTTTTAGATGCTGGCTTTTAAAAGTATTGGGCTTCCCTGGTGCCTGCCTGTGCATGAGATGCAGGTTCGATCCCTGGGTTGGGGAAAACCCCCTGGAGAAGGAAATGGCAACCCACTCTAGTATTTTGCCTGGGAAATCCCATAGACAGAGGAGCCTGGTGGGCTACAGTTCATGGGGTCTCCAAGAGTCAGATACAACTTAGTGACTAAAGAACAACATTTAAGGTTCTAAATCTCCAAATCTCTACCTACTGCAAAAGGAGAAAATTGACTGTTCACTCAGCTAGAAGAAAATTTTAGTTTTTGTTACACAATTTATATTTAGTTTGCTAAATATTAACCAGTATCTTGTGTCTAAAATTACTGGAATACACGTACAACCCAGAGGCACTTTAGTTTTTCTTCCCTCTACAGCCACCCCATCATATGCGTCCTCTCAGTTTCTGCCTCTGCCTTTTTGTGGGCATACGTAATATTGTGAACATGAGGTTCTGTAGCCTGCCTCTGTGTTGTTCTCTGTTGTGTAGGTATGTTCCATTGAGGGATGTAACATAATTCACACTGTCTTTTCCCTAGTGTTTCCCAAATGTTGCACATGTGTGCGGTTTTCTTTCTTTCCCTATAATAATGAAATTGGAGTGATTGTTTTTTCCTTCAAATGTTTGCCTCCATTTTTGGATTTCTTCTTTAGGAAAGTTCCCCAGTGGGTTATCACTAACCAGATCAAGACATATGACTGTTTTTAAGGCTCTTCGTATGTAGTTCCAGATGGGTTTGAAGGAAGGGACTCACATCCTGATGCTTCTATCCATGACTGTGATGTAACAATCTCACTGTCTCTCTGCTCTCTGTCTTCTGACGACTGCTAAGTTTGTAAACCCCTATAACAAACACGTCATGAATATTTAGAGTTGTTAACACTGAGTTAGAATAAAAGAGTAACTGTATTTGGGGTTTAAATAGCACCCTGAAGGCATCTGGTCTGACACCTCAAGTATTGTAATCGAGTTCTCTGTTCTCAAATCAACCAGTACAGCAGGGGCTTTGCAGGAAGAGACTCTAGAAGAGGAACTTCATTGGTTTAAAAGGCCACCTAGGATTGATCGCCTTAGTTGAAAGTTCATTTTACATTGAGAAAAAATGAAGCCTCTTTAATTGTGGGCTTACCTGGTCATTTGACAAGATAGCCTAAGTGCTTCCTGGGGAGAAATGCATGAGGGTGCGTGATTACAGCTGCAAGCACTGCTGCGGGAACACTGGGGCTTGGACTTCCTACCTGTGGAAATGAGCGGGGTTTCTGCTTTTTCTCTCTTTGGCCACACCGAGGCAGGTGGGATCTTTGTTCCCCAATAAGGGATGGAACCTGTGCCCCTTGCAGTGGAAACACAGAATTCTAACCACTGAACTACCAGGGAATTCCTGACAGAGGTTTCTGTATTAGAAGCTTGAAAATTATTCTAATCCATAAAAGTTGTAATTTTGCTAGATTCTTTGCAGATGAGTTTCTGTAAAATTTAACATATTGATTTTTATTACAGAATACAGATGCTGTTCATCTTGCTCTGAAATTAAATAATTCTGAACTGATGGGAAGAAAACTCAGAGTCATGCGTTCTGTCCATAAAGAAAAGTTAAAACAAAATTCAAATCCTAGTTTGAGGAATGTCAGTAAACCTAAGCAGGGACTTGACTTTGCTTCAAAAAGTGCACAGAATTCTAAAGGTTTGTTTATTGGAGAGAAAGCTGTTCTCATGAAGAAGAAAAAGAAAGGACAGAAGAAAAGTAGACGAACTAAGACACAGAAAAAGCAGAAGTAACAACCTGAAGCTTTTTTCCCTCTCACTGACTACTGGTAATAAAATTGTGATAAATCCATGTACTGAGTTTCAGAATTTTTTATATATGTGAAACATGGACACTTTTTCAGTTATTCATGTTGTAGTGCTACCTTTGAAGCAACTATTTTAAGATGTAGGCAGTTCAGTCATCATGTAATACTTCTGATTGTATGAGAGATGATTTAAGTGTAGGGTGAACATTTAGGATTTTAGTGGCTATGTATTATTTTACCATATGTTGCAAATATACCTGTCATTTTTAAGAATTACTTGTTGCTATTGTTACTAAGTAGCTTCAGTCGTGTTGGACTCTGTCTGACTCTGTGCAACCCCATAGATGGCAGCCTACCAGGCTCCGCCCTCCCTGGGATTCTCCAGGCAAGAACACTGGAGTGGGTTGCCATTTCCTTCTCCAGTGCATAAAAGTGAAAAGTGAAAGTGAAGTCACTCAGTCGTGTCTGACTTGTAGCAACCCCATGGACTGCAGCCCACCAGGCTCCTCCATCCAAAGAATTACTTGGGATGAGACTAAATTTAAAAATGAGTAAATTTAAAGAAAAATGAAACAACCTTAATATTTATTGTACCTAGACAAAGCATCTGAATAAAAGTGGGAATACTGATTGATCTGAGGTCAAGTGATAATCCCTAAGATGTAAAGTTTTAAGGGCTGGTATATGATAGCTAGTCATTTTTCTTCCTTTCTTTTGTACTTATGATAAGTGGAGTTCTAGGTTTTAATTTTATTTCATCAACCTAATAACTAAACAGGAATTTTATATCAAATGTAGGTCTGATTTCTTACTCCTAATTGGTGATTAGATTGGTTATTGCAGTCCTTGGTAAATTTGCTATAAGGCAGATTTTTAGTTTTCAATTTTTTAAAAAGATTTTATCTATATATTTTTGGCTGCACGGAGTCTTGGTCTTTTCTCTAGTTGCAGCAAGCAGGTTGTGGAGCGCAGGCTAAAGGGTGCATGGACTCAGTAGTTGTGGCTCATGGGATTAGTTGCCCCACATGTGGGAGCATCCTGGAGCAGGGATCAAACCCGTGTCTCCTGCATTGGCAGGTGGATTCTTAACTACTGGACAATCCCACCTCTATTTTTAATTTGAAGAATATTCTCCCAGGAAAACTTGTGATACTTAATGTCACCCAACAGAATGAAACTTAAAGAAAAAATCATATTTAGGGACTTACCAAGGACTGTTGGACTTATTTGGTGGCAAGTTAAAGAATCTGCCTGCAGTAGGGAGACCTGGTTTTGATCCCTGGGTGGGGAAGATCCCCTGGAGAGGGGAATGGCTACCCATTCCAGTATTCTTGCCTGGAGAATCCCATGGGCAGAGGAGCCTGGTGGGCTACAGTCGATGGGATTGCAGAGTCAGACATGACTGAGCGACTAACACTTTCACTTTTCTCTTTCTGAACTGGAAGCCATCTGATGTGAAGAGCTGACTCATTGGAAAAGACTCAGATGCTGGGAAAGATAGAAGGCAAGAGGAGAAGGGGGTGGCAGAGGATGAGATGGTTAGACAGCATCACTGACTCAGTGGAAAACTCTGGCAGATAGTGGAGGACAGAGGAGCCTGGTGTGCTACAGTCGGGGTCTCGAAGAGTCAGACTTGACTTTAGTGACTAAAAAAATAACAAAAAACAGCGGTCTGGGTTTAAGACCACCTTCCAGTGCTGGGGGTGCAGGTTTTGACCCCTGGTCAGGGAACCAAGACTACATGCCACACTGTGTGGCCAAAAAATAAGTTTAAAAAAATCATGGAAACAATTTTCTGAAAAAGTATGGTACTGAAGTCACAAAGTGTAAAGTTCAACCGGGGGAAAGAATAGCATTACATTCCGTTGAGATTTACCCTTACGACATACAGCTGGCACCCCTGCTCACAAGACTTAGCAAGCTGAAGCTGTGTCCTGGAGGAAGGAGTGGGCGTGAGCCAGGGGAGCTGATCTGAGGCAGGCTCATCTGTGATACATGCAACTGATTACTTACAGGTGGGTAAGGGAATTGGCAGACAGTGAGTTATTACTCATTATTTTGAAAATGTCTTTCAGGCCTTGCACAGGGAAAACCTAAATAGGTCTTTAAAATGTAGCTCTGTCGAAAGCAGAAAGAGCTCCATTTTCTTGTATCCAAAGACTGGATATTTTATGCTTAGGATCTTCTGTGGCCCTTTGAACCTTGTTTTTCAGTATTTATTTGATTGTGCCAGGTCTTAGTTGTGGCTTGTGGGATCTAGTTTCCTGACCAGGGGTTGAACCTGGTTCCCCTGCATTGGGAGTGCAGAGTCTTAGCCACTGGACCATTAGGGAAGTTTGTTTGTTTTTTATAAGTATGGTTCAGTTAATATTTATCCCTTGAAAGCTCTTGAACATTTCTGCATATATTTTCAGTTAAATTTATATAAAGATGCCTTATCTGTAGACTACCTCTTTAATTGTACTGTGTATTTTCTTTAAAGTATATATTTTATTGTATATGCTTTTTAGTGTATATAAATTTATATAATTTTAGTATCCTTAACATAGAGTGTTGGTCTTTAGGTTTTTCATGTAAGGAGCCCTGGACTAGGGTGTAGGGACATCTGATCCTTGACCCAGTTCTCTGGCTGTATATGCGTGACCTTGGACAAACCTCAACCTCTTTATCTAAATAGCTTGACTGGGAAAATAAGGGGCTTGGACTAGATCAGTGGTTTCCCACTTTTTTGACTATGATCTGTGATAGTCTTTTTCACTGTGATCAGTACAGACATAGGTATATTTATCTGACACACAAGTCTCATGTGACAATACCAGTCCTTATTACCCGTGTTGCCCTCTGATACTTTTCATTCTGTTTACAACACTGGTGATGATCCACTAAGGTCAGTCCACTGCCCAATAACGATACCACTTACAAGCAACATGCCTCAGGGATTTATAGTCTGCTTCTGTTTGAGGATTCTATGCTTATAGATGGTGTACAAGTGAAAAAAAATAACTGTAGAGTGGTTGAGAAATTCAGAGGCACAGGAGTTGTACTAACTGTTCTTTGTATCAACAGGTTGCTTGGTTTATCTTATCTCATACCAGTGACCTCCTACTTACATGGCATTCTATGATGCACAACAGGAAGAACAGCGTGTTCTTTCCTTAGTGTCACAAGGTAATGGACACATAGTCTCAGATTGCCCCCAGTCAAGTTCTAGGCCTCAGGTCATCTGTGCGGCCTTACAGGTCTTTTCTGTTCCACCTGTGGCTCAGGACATACCTCTGTCAACTGATAGAAGTGCACTGCTAAGGCTAGGAAGAATCTGTATGGGTGCATGACATGAGGAAAAGCTTTTTTTCTGTTGTGTGCAACCCCCTGATAGCAGTCATTTGCTTCGCTGTGATATATATGCACCTTCACATCTCACCCCAGTCCAGGCAGTGCACATGTACCTTTGATCAAATTTCCAGCCTTATAGGATCTCAGGTTCCCAGGTGGCGCAAATGGTAAAGAAACTGCCTGCCAATGCAGGAGGCATAAGAGACTCAGGTTCGATCCCTGGGTTGGGAAGATCCCCTGGAGGAGGGCATGGCAGCTCAGTCCAGTCCTCTTTCTTTGCCTGGAGAATCCCATGGACAGAGGAGCCTGGATGGTTCATATGGTCACAGTGAGTCAGACACGACCGAAGTGACTCAGCACGCACACCTGCACAGGTTCATTATCACTCAAGCAAAAGGGCTTTCCCAAGCTCTTGGACTAGGTTAGGAATGTCAGCTAAATGTTTCCATAAGCACCCTGCAACAACTTGACACCATCTACCCTAGAGCTGAGCCAGACTTTGTGTTATGGGGACAGTATTGCTGTATGACCACATTGCTGTATGAGAATACACCAGTCACAAATACAGGGGGAGATGTGTCTCCAGGCCGCACTCTTCTGACCAGCCAGCTAGTAATTTGGAGGTTCCTACTACCTCTTAGGTTCACCATAAGGAATCACAGAACTCAAGAACATGTTATGATTACAGCTTTATTACAGCAAAAGGATATAAATAAAATGCAGCCAGGGAATTCCCTGGTAGTCTAGTGGTTAGGACTCGGCACTTCCACTGCTGAAGTCCCGGGTAAAACCTTTGGTCAGGGAACTAAGATTTCACAAGCCTTGCTGTGCAGGCAAAAAAGAATAAACCAAAACCAGCCAAAGGGAAAGAGAAGAGGCACGCATAAGGGGAAGGTATGGGAGAGTCCCAAATTCAAAGCTTCTGTTGTTCCCTCCCTGAACACCTCCCAGAAAACAGAACACCTCCCCCTCCGTGCACATGGCTCGTTGATTCCCAAGTAGAGTACTGCCAGCCTCGGAATGGCACATGCTTCAGTGTCCAGAGTCTTCACTGGGCTTCCCTATGTAGGTCATAACCTACCTTCCCTGGTGGCTCAGACGGTAAAGCGTCTGCCTACAATGCGGGAGACCCGGGTTCGATCCCTGGGTCAGGAAGATATCCTGGAGAAGGAAATGGCAATTTACTCCAGTATTCTTGCCTGGAAAATCCCGTGGGCGGTGGAACCTGGTAGGCTACAGTCCATGGGGTCGCAAAGAGTCGGACACGACTGAGCAACTTCACTTCACTTATGTAGGTCATGAAGTTGAACTCCATGAAGTTATTCTCCAGCCTCCTTCCCCTCCTTTCCCCCAGAAATAGGGCTGACACCACCCAGATCAAAGTCCCAACCCCCTAATCACAACCCTGGTCTTTCAGGTCTTGCTGGGCAGCCCCATCATGAACCATCTCTTTCGCATAATAAACATTCCTATCACTCCAAAGGTTTCAGAGGATTCCGTCTATGTCTTTTCAAATTTAAACTACACACATAATGTCTTCAGTGGGTATGACAGCTTGACACTCTGTTTACTATTTTTTTCCATTTGTCTCTGACCCATTATCCTTTTCCAGGAATCGCTCCATTTAATTTTCTTCCACTCCTGAGACTATACCGTAACAATCTTTTGAAATCGAATCTCTAGATTATGGTCCTTGCTGCAAAACGGATTGTGACTGAGCTTGAAACCAAATGGAACTGAATTCAAATAAGAGTTACAGGGCGCCTGTGTAACAGAAAAAGATGAAGCATTTGTGATCAGTGACCTTCCATTTTTGACACAAGCAAGGAAGCCAGCTACACACACTTTGGAGTGTGCGCACGACGGCCACGTGCCGCCCTCATTACGTCAAGCTCAAAGGCTCTTAAGGACGTGCGCGACCTCGCGCAAAATCTCGACTCCGAAGCGAATTTCAGCACCTGCGCAGGCGCAGAAGCGGCGCGGGTGCCTCCCCTCAGGCACTGCTGCGGACATCCCCAGGGGCCTCGGCGACGGGGGCCGGAAGTGACGCGTGTTCCGCCTTTCCGCGTCCCTCGCGGCGGGCGGCGGGCGTCGGGACTGAGCCGCGCACTCGGATCCGGGTCTTCGCGGTCAACGGCTTCTTTGAGGGCCCCGCCGCAGCCGACCCGGCTCCGCGGCGGAGAGAAGATGGTGGGTCGGAACAGCGCCATCGCCGCCGGCGTGTGCGGGGCCCTTTTCATCGGTTACTGCATTTACTTCGACCGCAAGAGACGGAGTGACCCGAACTTCAAGAACAGGCTGCGAGAACGTGAGTGGGTCTCCGGTTCCCTGGGCCGCCCTCCCCCGCCCCCCGCGGCGCCCTCGTCCCAAGCTTCCCGCCGGCCGGCCCGCCGCGTGCTGCGCGGCCGCGTGCTGCTGCAGGGCCTGGGGCCCGGAGCGCACACGCCAGAGAAAGGTGATGGCGCCGCTTCCAGGGTTGCTCCCGGCTCGTGTGCCAGCGAACGCGTCCCTCCATTTTGGAGGAACGATTTTTCCCATTTTGTTTTCCCTAAACATGTACCGTGTAAGTGCAGGTTCGTTTGTATTATAATTCAGGGGGTTGTGGCTCTTTTTTGCTGTTTATCTTTTTTCACCTCTTCCGAACTCGAAAGTCGGGTTTTTTGTGTTTTTTGTATTTTACGTATTTGTGCTTAGACTGAACCTGCAAATCCAGCTTAGTATCATTCTCAAACGATAAGGTTGCATGCATTCTTAAACCCTCTTGGTAGCTCCACTGTAAAGGCTTCCAAGATATGAGTGAATGCTATAGAATCGCAGGGGCGTCCAAAAGGCTGCACGTTTTCTGTGGCTCAGTCTTATTTCATACCTGCGACATCTTTTAAAAAAGATTTACAAGAAGGAAATCGTGTCGCCAAAACCTTTCGTGTTCTTTGAATTTCGGAGGTATGCTCGTTCGCAGCAACACAAGAGCAAACTTATTGCATTAAGAAATAATTTTTTAATCTACCTAGGTTTCTCAGTCAGAATAGTTCCTGAAACGAGAATGTATAGGTAAATTACTAAAGCCCAGAAAAATACGAAAAAGTGATCAGCGTTTCACGTGTACTTGGGTCACACGTGGCTGGGACTACCTTACTGGAAACTGCCGCTCTTACACCATCTGCAATATGATACCTGATTCTGGCTCTCTTGTGTCTCAGGAAGAACGGGATATAGAGGCGATTTTTTTATTTATAGTTAGGTAAACTAATGGAAATAATGCTGCTTTGGATTCAGACACTGAGTTTGCTGACCCAGGTTAGTCACAGATTAGCAGTATGATCTTGGGTTTTCTGAGTCTTAATTATTTTCTTAGCTTGCAAAATCAGGTATTGCCTCTTGTTGGTTTTGTGAAGATTAAACTGTTTGATGTGCTCACCACCATTCTTGACATGGAGAAGATCCTATAAATTCCTGCTGTAAATGTAATTATTGGAATTTTTATTATTTTCCTGTAGCTTCCAAGAAATAGTTGGGCAGTGGTGGTGTGGAAGTAGATCTCTAAAGAATGGATTAACCCTTCCTTTGGAATCACTGCAATCCTATTGTTGAAAACCTTGAGAAAACTAATTTTTGGTTGAAGAAATAATAAAAGCTGTCATTTTGAACAAATTGAGAAATCGGTAATTTTCACAGTTTTTTTTTTTTGTCTTCCATAAATTTCTTTCTAGTTTCAGTAATAGCCTAATGACTTAAAGTGTCAGGCTTGAATTAGTAGCTGAATAATCTTTAACAAATTTCAAGCTTTAGTTTCCTTTTTTTGTAAAACATTATAATGTAGAATTTAGTACAGTACCTGACACATGGTAATTAATGAATGCTAAAGTCCTGGGTGTTCGTTGGAAGGACTGATGCTAAAGCTGAAACTTCAATGCTTTGGCCACCTCATGCGAAGGGTTGACTCATTGGAAAAGACCCTGATGCTGGGAGGCATTGGGGGCAGGAAGAGAAGGGGACAACAGAGGATGAGATGGCTGGATGGCATCACCGACTTGATGGACATGAGTTTGAGTAGACTCCGGGAGTTGGTGATGGACAGGGAGGCCTGGCGTGCTGCGATTCATGGGGTCGCAAAGAGTCAGGCAGGACTGAGCAACTGAACTGAAAGATTGTTTATGAATATAATTGTTATTTTGTATTTTCTTTAGCAAGTAAAACATGCTCAGAGTAATTTTGAAGTCTTTCTGTATGGTTGACTGATTTTAAGAACTTGAGGGTGTTTTGTATTTGTGGGGTGTAATTGATTTCAGTTTAGTTAAATTTTCATTGTCCTAGCTTAATTTCTAATAGAATATTTATATCTGTAATATTGTTCATGGGGTTCTCAAGGCAAGAATACGGAAGTGGTTTGCCATTTCCTTCTCCAGTGGACCACATTTTGTCAAAACTCTTTACCATGGCTCATAGTTTCATTGAGTTGGACAAGGCTGTGATCCAGTTTGTTGCAAGATCAGTTTGGTTAGTTTTCTGTAGTTGTGGTTTCCATTCTGTCTTCCCTCTAGATAAGGATAAAAGGCTTGTGGAAGCTTACTGATGAGAAAGACTAACTGAGGGGAATCTGGGTCTTGTTCAGTAACTCTTTAATCCAATTTTCTGTTGATAGGTGGGGCTGTGTTCCCTCCAGGTAGTTTGACCTGTGGTAGGGATAATGATGACCTCCTTCCAAAGGACTTATGCCAGGACCCTTGTATTCAGTACCCTGGCCATGCCTCCACGGGAGACTCCTGGACACTCACGGGCAAGTCTGGCTCAATCTCTTGTGGGGTCACTGCTCCTTTCTCCTGGGTCCTGGTGAGCACAAGGACCTTTGTTTGTGTCTTCCAAGAGTCTGTTTCCCCAGTGGTGTGGAAGTTCTGTAATCAAATCCCACTGGTCTCCAGAGTCAAAATCCCTGGGGGTTCTCAGTTCCTTTGCAGGATCTCCACATTGGGAAATCTGTTTTGGACCCTAGAACTTTCACAACAGTGCAAGAGCTTCTTCAGTATAATTGTTCTCCAGTTTGTGGGTTGTCTGCTCAGTGGCTTTGTGGTGGGGCTGACATCCTACCTTCACTGGAAGGACTGATGCTGAAGCTCCAGCTCCAGTACTTTGGCCACCTGGTGCACAGAACTGACTCGTAGGAAAAGACCCTGGTGCTGGGAAATACTGAAGAAAGGAAAAGGGGGGAACAGAGGATAAGATGGTTGGGTGGCATCACCAACTGGATGGTCTGGGAGTTGGTGATAGACAGGGAAGCCTGGTGTGCTGCAGTTTATGGGGTCGCAAAGAGCTGGACTGAGCCACTGAATTGACTGACATCTGTAATAAAAGGGCAGAGTTTTTCAAATCAGTGTTTCTGAAGGGTTTTGGTTTTGTTTTTAGGAAGAGAGAATTAGGCTGTTTAAAATAGGTTTGAAGTTAAATCAAGACTAATTTATTTAATTTTTTTCTTACCTTCCATTAATGTGAGATTATCAGAAACTCCTGTAGCATAATTTTTATCTAAATAGTCATTAATAAATGATAATTAACCTACAAAGTACCAACTACAGATGTTTTTACAGCACTGTATGAAATGATTCATTTAAAAATAATTGACTGCTTTAGATTTGGGGCTTTTTGTATTTTATGTGTATTTTTTTTAGTCTAACTTGTTAGGTTTATGCAGAGACACTTTGGACTGATTTCTGGCAAATACTGTGTCAGTCTGCTGATTGAATATGTAGTAGCTTCTTGATTTTTCAGTCTGTTATCTGCCCGTTTGTCAGAGACACTGTTTGATAAATAAGTTGATGTAACAAGTTAGTTGTCTTACAAAAGTAAAGTGAGAATTTTAATCTTACTGCTGTAAATTTAAAGCAGCTAAGCAAGCTTAAAATTTGGTAACTACCAAACATTCAGCAACAATTACACATTCTTCTCCACTCCATTAAAAAACCGTGTATATATATATATGTATGTTTGGAAATCAGGCTTCTTTCTACTATTATCAGTTTTGTCATTTTCTGCAAATTTTGACGTAACAAATTGTATATCTCTGTTTATTCCACAAACTTGCCGTGTTTATTTCTGAGATGCCTTTTTATTGATGGGCATATCTTCACTTCTCTGCAGTGCAGAGTAATGTTGAGTGAAATTCTGCTTCCTGGGTGTTTGGATTGCCACTCCACCGCCCATTAGTTGTGGTCTTGGTAAATTATCTCTGTGGTAACATGGTGATGATATTAGTGCCTGTCCTCCTGTTGCTGTGAGGATAAGTAAGCAGGATAGGATAGTGTAGGATAGTGTCTCTCTTGAATCTAAAGCAAGTGCTTATCCTTAACGTCGAGTGCCTCACGTCCAGTCCTAGTTCTCTTCCCAGCACATTGGTGTCATGACCTTTAATAACTAGTTAATATAGTCTGGTGTCATTCTGCCAAAAGAGAGCTGAACCTTGATTGAGGTTATATATTCTGTTTCCCCACAGTTGCCTAATGACGAACACCTAAGAAAGGTAGTTAGGAAAAATAGGCAGTCTTCAAATTAATAGTAAGATCAGCTTTAACTTGTATGTGTATTTTTGAAAGTGCTGAGGCCTTAGAGTTGTAGCACTTTACAGAATCTGGGGCTAGAATTGGCTAGAGATACTGGTGGTAACCTAGTTTGTAAATGCAAGTTAGAAGAGGTTCCCTGACCAGAGTAAGTTAACCATTTGTGTGCACTTAGGTCACCACCTCTCTACTCATGCATTGGAAATTGGATTTATAGAATGCTTTACGGTTTTCAGAGGACATGTGCTTGTTTTATGGCTTTTGTTTCTCACAGTAATGAAGCGTGTCTGATCTTTTGAGAGTTGATATTTATTTGCTGGCCCAGTAATAAGTATTAGAGCTTCACCTTTCTTAGCCACATGGTGCCTTTGGTAATTTTAACTGGTTAATGAAACTAACTTAACTGCTTAGCATAGTACAACTCCTTAGCTGAGAAGTTGGTTGCTGTTGAGCTCAGTCCTGAGTGCTTATATCTCAGTAGTGCCAACCAGGCACTGAAAATACAGTAACTAATTTAATCCTCCATCAACTCTGTGAAGCAGGTATTGTTCTTAAACCAGGTTTACATAAGGAGAAAGAGAGGCATAGTAAGGCAACCGTAATTTGCCCAAGGTCACACTGCTAGTCAGTGGAAGATCTGGGGTATAAAGGAAACCCGAGTTTCCTTGTGCCAGCACCCTTTCTCATGGAGCATACAATTAAAGTGAGAGTCACTCAGTTGTGTCCGACTCTTTGCTGCCCCAGGGATTCTCCAGGCCAGAATACTGGAGTGGGCAGCCGTTCCCTTCTCCGGGGGATCTTCCCAACCCAGGGACCAAACCCAGGTTTCCCACATTGCAGGCAGATTCTTTACCAGGCGAGCCACCAGGGAAGCCCAGGAACGCTGGAGTGGGTAGCCTATTCCTTTCTCCAGTGGATCTTCCCAAACCAGGATCTTCTGCATTGCAGGCGGATTCTTTACCAGCTGAGCTACCAGGGAAGCTCATACAGTTAAACAGCAGCTTAAAATATTGTTAGTGTCTTACTACTGGTTTGATTCTGAAGGTTGACTAATTGATTTAAACAATGTCACTTATTCCTGAGTTTGTACTGTTACTGTTTCATGTCAAAAACAAAAACAACCTACAGACTGTAGGGTGAGGGTTTTTTCCCTTTAACTGGCAGTAATTATTTGAGTGCTGCCTTTTCTTCACGCTTATTGTTGCCAAATGCATAAATACTGTGCTTTTTTTCCTCAAGAAAGCTTTTTCAAATGCTGTTTTTTAAATTCTTATTTAATAATGCCAGATAGTTTTCAAAATTTAGTAAAGACGGAGTCAGTTATATTTCAGTAATAAAATTCCATCATGACAACAGAGGCATGATTCTTGGTCATGTGCCTGTCCTATGCAGGTTGGAGGTGGGGGAGAGAGACTGTCTCTACGTAGGATGGTTCTGTATCTCCATGTTGCAAACTGCAGATCCTGGTACCCCAGAGGGAAGGACAAAGCTTCTGTCCAGGAATGTCCCATTGCTGGTAGCTGACCTGAGCTATTTTTATGACCCTGACAAATCACAAGAAAAACAGCCTGAGTTGGTCATGTTTTGCAAATAGAATGAGTACCACAGCAATCAGATTTCTTTTGATTCCCATTTTAATAATAAAATGAAAATATTTCCTTTCTTGCAGGAAGAAAGAAACAAAAGCTTGCCAAGGAGAGAGCTGGGCTTTCCAAGGTAATAATCTTTTTTATAGTCCACTTCAAATGTATATTTTGAGAAAGCTAATTGGTATCAGACACTGATTCTATGTTTTAAAGTAGAATTTCTTTATAAGAACAGTTATTAGCTCTGTTCCCCCGCAGTTTTTAGTCCTTCCTTATTTCCCCTTTGTCAGCCTCATAGCAACTTACTGTGCGAACAATGTTTGAGGGTGGAAAGATGGTAGGTTCTGAAGACACCTACCAAAAAGTTCAAAGTTTTTCACTTAGCTGCCCCAAAATAACAAGACATTTATTACTAATTCCTTTAGAAGAACCACGTTACTCATTTTGAAAGTTACATAAGATTATTCACACCCACTGATCCACAATCCCACTGCCTGTCAGATTTTTACCTTGTAATATGTAAATGTAGCCTTAAGTCTTATTCATTTTTTTCCTTTTCATAGATCCTATGTTCATGATTATTTTTAATGACTAGATTTATTTATTTTATAAAGAGCATTATGTATAGGCAAATGTTAATCACTGGGCATATAGCTTTTTTTTTTTAATTGAAATTAGTCCCATCATCTGGATCAGTAGTAGTTCTTTTTAAAGCAAGTTGAAGCAGTGAAAAAATTAGATCAGTTAATGTTACATTTGAGTAATTAACACACCTAACTGACTGGATATGATAATAGCAAGATGAAACTGGGAGGCAGTCACTTTGTTCCTCTGTTATGTCCAAACTGCCTTTCTGAAATAGGTAATATATTCATTATGTTTTCAGAAGTCTTGTCTTTCTAAGGATATAGAAAATGGATGTGTTACAGGTATAATTCAAAGATATTTCTGGTTTGGTTCCAGACCACTGTCGTAAAGAGACTGAATTTTTTGGTTTCCTGGTCCATGTAATAGTTGTATTTACACTACACTGTGTACATAGCATTGCATGGTGTCTGGTAACTATACACACCTGTAATGAGTGTATATGATAATACTCAAGAACTTCTATTAGTAGTCTAGGTTTTAAAATAAAAACGGACTTTTTAAATACTTGGGTTACATTTTTTTACAAAGATAATGCAGAATCATTTGATTTGGTAATACATAACTCCGTCTTTACTAAATTTTGAAAACTATCTGGCATTATTAAATAAGAAAAGAATTAAAAAAACAGCATTTGAAAAAGCTTTCTTGAGAAAAAAAAGCACAGTATTTATGCATTTGGCAATACATAATACAAAACAAAAACACAGAAAGGCAAAGTTAAATAAGGCTGCTTGTTTGAAATAGCAAAAAAAAAATCAGAAGCAGCTCAAATGCCCAACAAATAAATCATGATTATACAGTTATATATTCTTTAGTTATATAAAAATCTATGATAATGGCCATCAAAAAATAATGTAAGTTTTAAAGTTCATATTTAGTAGTAAAGATACATTTGTACTCTCTTTTTACTTGAGGTTTGATTCACAGCTTTCTAAGAAGTGTTCAAACACCAGTTTTATCAAAAAGGATTTTTTTCTTGCATTTATTTTAAAGTAGATATTAAACTCCTATCCTTGAGTGTTGTTGAAGAGTAAATTTCTTCTTGTCAGCTTTCATAATGAGCTTTTTTTTTAATGGCATAATTTTTTGTTTGTGTATATCCCTGGAGTAAACCAGCCAGCTACTAAATATTCTATTTTCAAACAGTTACCTGACCTTAAAGATGCTGAAGCCGTTCAGAAATTCTTTCTAGAAGAAATACAGCTTGGTGAAGAATTACTAGCTCAAGGTAATTAATAGTCATTGAAAGACTAGGAAACTAGATAGGTAATAAGGGGCTTTTTGTGGTGCCGTGTGGCTGTTTTAAAAAGATACTCTTAAAATTTCTGGGATGGGGGATAATTAGGGAGTTTGGGTTGGACATGTACACACTGCTATGTTAAAAATGGATAACTGACAAGAACCTACTCTATAGCACATGGAACTCCGCTCATGTTTTGTGGCAGCCTGGATGGGAGGGGAGTTTCGGGGGGAATGAATACATATGTTTGTGTGGCTGAGTCCCTTCCCTGTTCACTTGGGACGATCACAACATTGTTAGTCAGCTCTACTCCAATACAAAAAAATTTTTAAAGGGATATTCTAAATATTTCAAGAATTTGGCATTTAATAATATGAGGCATTTAATTTAATAATGCAAGGAAAATAAGTAATTTTACAAATAAGGTTGCTTTTAAAGTAGTTTAAAAGAATATAGCCAGTTGTAATATGTAAACAATAACAGAGAGAAATATCTGGGAATGTAATTTCCTCAACTCCTTCACCTGATCTTCAGATCTTTCCCAGTACCTATAGGAAGGAATGACTAATAGAATACTTCCCAGAGAAGGTTAGTTTACCTGTTCAAGGTTACACAGTTAATGGCATATGGTTTTTCAGAAACAGTGATGTAAATCTGATCCAGAATTTAGGCTTTGTGCTTTGTGTGTTCCATCAGTAGAATTAAGAATTCTTTCTAAAAAATCACTATTATGAAATCAAAATGATCATTTTTCAGATTTGAGAACCATAATTCATTCAATAATTGCGTGTCTTAAATGTATTTATATTTTTATTGTCAAAATAGCTTTTATCACAAAAGTAGCTTTGAAATAGTTGCTGTAGTTAGTAGAAATGGTGTCGTGTTGTTTTTCTTATTCTCACTGTTGTATTATAATAGATTTTTACATTATTGGATTATATGATGCAGGTCATTTGTGGATTTTTAATCATTGAGCACAGTAAAGCACTTAAGTCCTCATAAAGATCATTTGAGAGACTAATTTCATTACTTTAATATTGAAAGAAAAGTAAAGCATGTATAATATCTATTTCTAAGGATAGAGATTGTAATATCAACTTATGCAAAGATATCGTCAGTATTTGTTCATACTCATAAAGATATCAGTTGATGACAATCAAATTTCCCTTCTAGCCTCTAAAATAAACATAATGCAAAAAAATTTATCTCAGATACTGTAGTGCTCTCCCAATTACTTGATTATCTTAGAGATCACTTACTGTGGCCGTTTCTCTTTGACTTGAGCTGTTAGATATATATTGACAAGAACAGTTAACTCGTGAAGGGGTCAGGAAAGGATAGGGAAGCATTTTTTATTCTTTATTTGAAGTTTATATTCCACATTTCAGCCCCAAGAGTTATGTAACTCAGCTGCTAAGCTGCCTTTATTCTGGTGGAATCCACCAAACCAGCATGAGGTTAGAATTAGGGAAAGGTAAGCCATGAGAGAGCATAAGCAGTTTAGGCAGTGAGGCTCATTGCTTGACACGGCCTCCCTCTTGCAGGTGTCTTCATCTGTGATAACTGAGCAGTATCTTGGGATAAGTGAGTAGGATCAAGGCTGCATTGTGGAGAGGACATGGTTTCATTTCCACACTAAATTGCTGTGATTGTTTACAAACAGTTTCCAGTGTGTTTAGAAGTTTTAGGAGGTGTCTCAGCCAAAGATCCCCTGTGTTCTACACATACCACTCTGGTAGCAGCTCTATTTATTTCCATTTAATAATCAGAATTAATATTCTCAGACAATACTGTGAGCTCCTCTGTTGCCTGTAAAGTCCTTGGCCTGAGGATTCAGTGGCCATTGTGGCATCTTAATTTCCAAGTCAGTGGAGCCCTTGTGGCCCTGATGGAGGTCCAGTCCTCTGTGGAAGACCTGTGCCTTATATTTTCCATTTTTAATGCTTCTTTGTAGAATTAAAGCTTTCTTCAATGTGAGTAGTTTAAATAAAAATGTTATGTAGCAGGCAGTTCCTCCTCATTTGCCAGTCCCTTATTTGGTCCCATTCGTACTCAGGGTTGGAAAACTTGTGTGCTTACTGGTCTATTATAAATAGTGCTATTCGGGAGGAGCCAGCGGTAGGAGACGCACCGGGCTGGGGTGGAGAACTCTCATGCCTTCTCTGGAGGTGCCACCTTCTAGTCTTTGATATATTTACCAGCCCGGAATCCTAAGAAATAATGTTTTGACAGAATCGTTCATTTTCACCTAAAGAGTTACAAATGGTCCAGTCCCTACATTAAATCGCTTAGCAAGCCTAGAAAGATCAGCACTCAGTGAATAAGAGAATCAGTGAAACTGTATAACAAGTGTAGGAGAACATGAGATAAACCAGGGATACGTTTTCAGGTCTCCTTCAGGCTGCACCTTGAATTTCCTGAGAAGGCCTAGGCATTGAGGAAGGGGAGCGCGTTCTGCCCAGCAGAGGAGCGGATGGTGGCTTCCGTCTCGTGACACTTGGTTTGACCTTGCTCTGCGATGTCCTAAGTGGATTATGTGCTGCTTTCTATGCTGTTTCTCAAGGTGCCACTTGAGATCTGGCCATTCAGTCAGCAAAAGTTCTATGAACGTTGTAGCAACATTCCATGTGAAGGAAGCTCAAGAGGACAGGTTGACCGCTCTTGAGGTTGTGTCACTGTATAAGTGTATCCTGGATCTACAGGATTCTTAGGCACTGCTTGCTGTTGGATCTGCAGAGAGGATAACCGCCGGTGATGACTAGGTGCAGAAGAGATTAAAGGCCTGTAGGTGTCTACTTACGTGTGGTAATATTCACATGGTGTGAGGGGTTTAAAGTGAAAGTGGGCCTGTCCACCTCAGTCCTCCAGTCCTCTCTTCTCTTAAAAAAGTGTTGTTTCATTGTTAGCAACTTCTTAAGTAATCTTTGAGAAATACTCAGTATATAACTAGTAATAAACTTAGACATTTCTGTACCTTAATTTCTCCCCCTTTGAAAGTGTTACTGGAGTCCCTTCATACATATAATCTGACTTATTCTTGTTGGTGGCTTCTTAGTTATACGAGTGTACTATATTTTCTGGATTTTTACCTGCGTGATGTTTTTGGTCATTATCATTTGGAGACATAGTGAAGACTTTAGGGTTGAATTTTGGACAAAGGCAAAGGCTTTTCCAGTTACACAGTATTTTTATGTAAATCTTGCAGGTGAATATGAGAAGGGCGTGGACCATCTGACAAATGCAATTGCTGTGTGTGGACAGCCACAGCAATTACTGCAAGTGTTGCAGCAAACTCTTCCACCGCCAGTGTTCCAGATGCTTCTGACTAAGCTTCCAACAATTAGTCAGGTAAAGATCTGAACTGTTACGTAAGTGAGCAGAGTCTTGAGAGTTCGGCATTTAAAAACCAGCCTCGTGAGCGTGGTGACGTGAGACTCCTCCATATAGTGAGAATAGTGCTAGGGATGCCAGTGCGTGACCAACAGAAACACCCCTAGACGAAGGGGCAAAGAACCTAGTGATCGTGCCCAGGAGCGTGACTGGAAGTGAGTCTCTAGCGCTAAATCTCAGGCCTTGGTGTTCAGATCCCCAAATTGAGATCACTCCCAGCTGCTTTCTAAACGTCTTTTGCGAGACCTCTCGGTTAAGTGGCAGAGGACAAAGGAGCCAAGATGGCACAGCCTAGAAATCAGACCCTTGACGGCCTGATGCTCCCTCAGACCTCACTTATCTGAAGGCCTCAGTGTCTCTGCTAATGCTGAGGTGGGCTTTGAGTTTGGAGCTGTTGGATACATCCTCATTGATACAGTAGGTTAAGCATAACTTACAAGTGGATTAAAACGCATCCCAGTCATTTTAAATACTCAAGGAGCCCCAAATGAACCTACTTTTTGGAATATTATGTCTATTAAATGAATTTTCATGGTTGATATAATTGAAAATTAATAAAAATGACTGGTTAATTCTTTAAACTGAGCTTTTACTTATCTAGATTGGAAAAAGACTGAGAAGAAAAAGTTCCCAAAGATCTGAAGGAAAGAATTGAAAGAGCAAGATGCTGGATTTTGACCCTTCTTATTTTATTTTTTGATCCTAATGAATGTGGTTCCCAGTTTCTTGTCAGAATCCCCTAACATTATTCACCTTTTGAAAGACAGCATAGTGTGGTGCTTTTGGAAAATTGGCCTGAAGATGATGTCTGTTGAAATATGGATGATTTCAGGATGAAGCTTGAATTCCTCAGTAAGAATGGCCTTCTTTACTTCGTTCACTTGTGCCATGTTACGTGGAAATATTTTCAAATTATTAATATTTTGGAATACTGTATTCCTTCTTTGTATAATGACAGACCATTTACAGGCCAATAAGGAAATGTTTGGAGGATAGAATGGTCACTAAAACACTAATCATTATTTTTAGTTCATATGGGAGTGAATAGAGATCTTAAATTCTTTTTGATTTTAGTTAAAAATTGACTAACATAACACAATATAATGTTACACTTCCTTTATTTTATTGACTTGAATTTTGCAGTGGGGCTGACAGATTATTTTCTTAAAATGGTGTATGAAGTGTTAAATATTGACATTTCAATATGAATAAACTTCAGGGAGATTTGAATCAGAGATCGGAAAAGCATTTTATGTTGAACTTAGAATCCTGATTAAATGCTTATACTTTTTAAAATTTATAAGTATTTATAAATATTTTCTCTTTCAGAGAATTGTAAGTGCTCAGAGCTTGGCTGAAGATGATGTGGAATGAGAAACAAATGTCAACATAATGATCTCAATTAAAACACATTTTTAAAATCTTAACTCAGAAGATGATCGGCTCTGGGGGAGTAAGGGCAGATAAGCTTGTTGTGGACCGTCCTCCGCAGTGAAGTCTACCAAAGTTAATTTCTACTTTGTGTAGATCCATGTGTCTGTTTTATTTATTTTTCCCAGTGAAAAGTGTATTTTGATAGAGAGCTTTTCATTTTATAAATACACTATGAATTACTGAAATATGCATTTTGTTTATTCCTAAAATGTGTAATTAGAATGTACATATAACATCCCATTACGTTAAAAATACCCAGTGCTCGGTTTTGAAAGATAGGCCCCCAAAAATGTAGAAGAAAACTGAAGAATATACTTGTTTGGTTCTACATCAGAAAGTTGGCTGGAAACTTGTGTTGATCAAAACTGAGCATTAAAATAAGAGATTATTTCTTTCCATTTAATCTCTTAAATATGTGTAATGTGCTGCTATGCTATAATAACAACTTCACCCCCTCCCTTGAAATGTTTTCTTTAAATCAGTGGGTTTGATGTATTCTGGATATTTATCTCCTTGTATTTTAGATACATGTAGTTGCAGATAGCACCAGGAATTAGATGTCTATACATTCTTAATCTGGCTGAGTAAGCTTTACCAGTTAATGTCTGCCCACTTGCCTCATATATAGACTGAGGAAATGGGTCTGCTAATTCAGCTTCTAATTCCTTTGGTTCTGTGCAGCATTTTCAAATCCCTCTTTCTGAGGGCAATACCTGTTTGGGCAGCCAGCCCCTGCAATTTTTTATACCCTGAATTTTGCATGCTTGCCTGACTTAGTATTTCTGAATTGGTTTTTTAAAAGGTATAACGTGTTGATTTTCACTGAAATCATGGTTCTGTCACTACTTTGGTAAATTAACCTGAAACGTAACCTTCATGGTAACTGGGACGATATGCTTGTAAAAGTGTTTGTTCCCTTTTGCTTTTATCCTCAGTGTACCTCTTTAATCCCCTACCAACCCTTATCTTGTATGAGAATAAGGTGTAACTTTGTGGCTGAAGACTTGAATGAAGATAATGGGATCTTTTATTCTCTAAATAGTGACATATTATCTGCAGCCACAGATTAAATATCAGACCTAAGAATAAAGATCCTTGGTACTTAAAAAAAAAAAAAAAAAACATCAA
>SJYQ01005576.1:0-14441 GCA_006410935.1 Redunca redunca | reverse complement strand
AGAGAATTGTAAGTGCTCAGAGCTTGGCTGAAGATGATGTGGAATGAGAAACAAATGTCAACATAATGATCTCAATTAAAACACATTTTTAAAATCTTAACTCAGAAGATGATCGGCTCTGGGGGAGTAAGGGCAGATAAGCTTGTTGTGGACCGTCCTCCGCAGTGAAGTCTACCAAAGTTAATTTCTACTTTGTGTAGATCCATGTGTCTGTTTTATTTATTTTTCCCAGTGAAAAGTGTATTTTGATAGAGAGCTTTTCATTTTATAAATACACTATGAATTACTGAAATATGCATTTTGTTTATTCCTAAAATGTGTAATTAGAATGTACATATAACATCCCATTACGTTAAAAATACCCAGTGCTCGGTTTTGAAAGATAGGCCCCCAAAAATGTAGAAGAAAACTGAAGAATATACTTGTTTGGTTCTACATCAGAAAGTTGGCTGGAAACTTGTGTTGATCAAAACTGAGCATTAAAATAAGAGATTATTTCTTTCCATTTAATCTCTTAAATATGTGTAATGTGCTGCTATGCTATAATAACAACTTCACCCCCTCCCTTGAAATGTTTTCTTTAAATCAGTGGGTTTGATGTATTCTGGATATTTATCTCCTTGTATTTTAGATACATGTAGTTGCAGATAGCACCAGGAATTAGATGTCTATACATTCTTAATCTGGCTGAGTAAGCTTTACCAGTTAATGTCTGCCCACTTGCCTCATATATAGACTGAGGAAATGGGTCTGCTAATTCAGCTTCTAATTCCTTTGGTTCTGTGCAGCATTTTCAAATCCCTCTTTCTGAGGGCAATACCTGTTTGGGCAGCCAGCCCCTGCAATTTTTTATACCCTGAATTTTGCATGCTTGCCTGACTTAGTATTTCTGAATTGGTTTTTTAAAAGGTATAACGTGTTGATTTTCACTGAAATCATGGTTCTGTCACTACTTTGGTAAATTAACCTGAAACGTAACCTTCATGGTAACTGGGACGATATGCTTGTAAAAGTGTTTGTTCCCTTTTGCTTTTATCCTCATTGTACCTCTTTAATCCCCTACCAACCCTTATCTTGTATGAGAATAAGGTGTAACTTTGTGGCTGAAGACTTGAATGAAGATAATGGGACCTTTTATTCTCTAAATAGTGACATATTATCTGCAGCCACAGATTAAATATCAGACCTAAGAATAAAGATCCTTGGTACTTAGTGGTGTCTGTTGAGTGGCATTTCTCATTGTACAGGTTGCCTTTATTCTTCTAAAAGTCTGTGGAGAGACCTTTTCTATGTACTCGACATATTTTCTTAATAGGGTTTTGTGGTGGTTGTGATGTAGTGGGAGGAGTTTGGAGGACGGTTTTAGTTTCCGCCTCTGGATAATCACCTAGCCTTGGGCAAGGCCACGTTACATCTCTGGACTCCAGTATTCTCATCTGTACACTAAGAACATCAGACTAGGCCACTCATACTTCCTGGTAACTCTTCCTCAGGAACCTTCCAGGTTTGTGACCCTGAGCCCTTAAATAGTGTGCTTTTTTCCAGTGACAACCCTGCAGGCTCTTTAGGGGGTGAGGTGGGATGAGGCGAACACTACAATCGTGTTATGAGTTCATTTTCCTAGTAGGATCCCAAATCCAAAGTAGTGCACTGGTGCCCACTCCATGATTGGCCATGCAACTAGGAGGCAGTTTTCTATCCTGCGTTCACCAAATGGGGATGGACTGGGACAATCGTGGGGGTTACAGGTGAGGAAAGAAAAAGGGGCAGACAGCTGGCCAAGAGAAGAGGAGGGGTCGGCCTAGGTTTTATTTTAGGAGGGGATGCTTACTATATGCCCTTGTGAACTCTTAATGCAGTCCAAGCTGGGTGTCACTTGGCTTTATGGGAAATAAGGGCTTTGCTTTAATGCTTACTGAAGAGGCAGTGGAGTGCTTATAGTGGAGCTGATTTTGCCCAGTACATCTTATTTGAATGACAGTTTCGGTGCTTTAAAAATGGTTCAGTCACTAAGTTGTGTCCGACTCTTTGCGACTCCATGGAGTACAGCATGCCAGACTTCCCTGTTTTTCACCATCTCCCGGAGTCTGTGCAAACTCGTATCCATTGAGTCAGTGATGCTATCTAACCATCTCATCCTCTGCCTCCCCCTTCTCCTTTTGCCTTCAGTCTTTCCCAGCATCAGGGTCTTTTCCAGTGAGTCAGCTCTTCACGTCAGATGGCCAAAGTTCCTCTAGGATTGATTGGTTTGAACTCCCTGCAGTCCAGTGGACTCTGAAGAGTCTTCTCCAGCACCACAATTCAAAAGTATCAGTTCTTTGGTGCTCAGCCTTCTTTATGGTCCAGTTCTTACATCTGTACATGACTACTGGAAAAAACAGGCCTTTGTTGGCCAAGTGGTATCTCTGCTTTTTAATATGCTGTCTAGGTTTGCCATAGTTTTCTTTCCACGGACCAAGTGTCTTAATTTCATGGCTGCAATCACTGTCCATGGTGATGATGAAGCCCAAGAAATTGAGTCACTTCCCACTTTTACCCCTTCTGTTTGCCATGAAAAATTAGATACCACTTTTGAAAACTATAGCTATATTGTGTTAAAAAAAAACTACTGCTGGTACCAAAACTGTTTTCCTTCTAGACATGTAATTGCTGAACACTCACATAGTGATGGAACCAGGCAGTGGTGGGGATGCTGGCTAAATGGGGCTCAACCCAAGATTTAAGTCAAGTGGAATAGCTTGGATGTTGTCATTTGTTAAAGTTGCACTTACATCTTTGGAAATGAAAATGTTAGTGCGCATTGGCATGCTTCCTTGGACAAAGATCTGCTGTTTGGTTCCACAGTTTGTGCTTAGAGCTTGAACTCTTTATTTGGTTGCTCTGTATATTTTCTCTATGCTGAAAACTTGAAATCTCACTGTGCATCCATTTCCTGAGTTTGTGGATAACAACCATTACTCTGATCGCTTTTTGGTAGGTTGGCCACTGACCACCTCCACTTCACTAAGTTCTTTGGGGGTTTTATCTTGTTCCTTCATCTGGAACCTACTGTGTGGCCATCTCATTTTTGAGTTTCTATTTGTATTTTTATCTGTGTAGTAGCGTAGTCGAACGTTTCTTGAAGAAGTGGCCCTCTGTAGATGTTCTGTGTCCCAGCAGTACACTTTCCTCTTGTCACCCAGGAGCCAAGGACCTGGGTAGGTTCTGTGATCTGTGATTGCCATTTTCCTTGCTTCTGGTGTTTGCCCCTTGGTGGGTAAGGCTGGTCTAGAGGTCTGTTTCAGGCTTCCTGGTGGGAGGCGCTGGTCCACACCCACTCATGGGTGGAGCTGGGTCTTGGCCCTCTAGTGGGCAGAGATGTGTCTAAAGGTGGTGTGGGGCTCTGTTCCTGCCCTGTGGGTTGTTTGGCCTGTGAGTCCCAGTACAGGAGCCTGCAGGCTGTCAGGTGGGGCCAGGTCTTACAGCCAAAGATGGAAAAAATGCTGCCAACTGGAGTGACATAGGTCCCAGCTACGTCTGCTACTGGCTTACATGACCCGGGAGAGCCACAGCTGCTCCCCACCTGCCCAGGGGACCCTTGAAGGCCAGCAGTTCGGTCTGACCCAGTCTTCTATGGGGTTGCCACTGTTGTCCCATGCTGGACCCTGTGTGCACTCTCCTGGAGTGAAATCTTTTCCCTCAGTCCTGGGGGTTCCTGCGACCAAGCCCTACTGGCCTTCAAAGCCAAGTGCTGTGGGGGTTCCTCCTAATGCTGGGCCCTGGGTCTGGGGAGCCTGGTATGGGGCTCATTGTGTCTTTGACTGGAGAGTATCCTTTTGTAGATTTCCAGCCTTAATTAAATTGACAGATCAGCAGTTGAGATTTTGGTGTACTCGAGAGAAGGTACACTCGGGTTCTCCACCGTTGTCTCCACAGTTTGTACTTGAAGAGCATTTAAAAGGGGGGCTTCCCTGGTAGGATCAGTGCTGTTCTGTTATCAGATAAATAGAACTTAGGTTTACGTCTCACGTAAAGTGTGAAACCTGGTTCCATGTGTGTGGTAGGCAGTCAGTAAACATTTGAATCCTTTTACTCCTCAGTTAAGTTCAGGAGTTTATCATTTATTTGCCTTTCTGACCTTGTTGAATTAGCCTGTAGACCAGAGTGTTTGCTAATGTTACTGCAAGAGATTTTTGAGAAAATTGGTTTATCATACAAAATAAATTTTTGTAACAAAAAAATGGGAGTTTTTATTATTGCTTGTGCCTCAACTGTTTAAGTGCTATTGAGGCTTGGAGAATATCTTGGCTTGGCGTATATTTGCAGAAGTGAATTCTGCTGAGTTTGGTGATTCAGAGCAGAATGAAGTTTCTTGGTCACCACTGCTTTGAGACGGTTGACAGCTGTGCAGCTTCTCCCCAGGTGACATCTGCATTCAACTTCAGAGCATTCGCAGATCAGGCTAGAACCCCTCCCTGCTTTCATGTCAGCTGGTGAGGATTAGGCAGTAATAATGTTTTCCCAACTTGAGATGTATCAGAATCACGTGGAAGCCTTGTTAACAGCAAATTGCTGGGCAGGAACACGTATCCATCAGCATTTCTAGCAAGTTCCCTGGTTTTGGTGATATTGCTGGTGTCGGAGTCATGAGTATGATACAGACAGTGATGCTCGGTGGTGAGGTGGAAAATGTGAATAGGAAATGGTCACAGAGAAGAGCTTGAGCGGTGTTAAGGTCACAGATGATGTCCTGTGGCACTCTAAAAATGAGATACGTGCTTAAACCTGCCCTCTGTAGTGGAACGTGATGGGAGCCCCCCGTACAGGCCATCAGTCATCAGACTACGCTCAGGATAGGCCAGGCCACTAGATGTATTTTAGGAATTTCTGGAGGGAAATAAATTCAACTAAGCAGAAATTACATCCTCTAAGCATTTTAGTTGTGCATTTTTAAGTTTTTGCTCCACATTTATATCTTTGAGTGAATCGGATGGATTTTCCCCCCTTTGTAGATTCAGGTGGTCTGGAACATTCTACATACAATGTTTAATTAATTATATTAACTAAGGTTATATGTTTATGTAATGTACCATAAAATTTTTGAGGTAGTAAATCCTGGTTTAATTTCCACTAATAACTGATGAGGGAGTCAAGTACTTTGACGTAACACTGACGAGCTAGAGGTGGGGAGAGAAGTGGGGGAAAGGGCAGAGAGGCCGTGGCTGAGCTGGGGCTTGATGTGAGAAACGGCGCGGCGCCTGACGGTCTGCGCACTCGGGGACGGCAGCGAGGTCCCGCTGGAGCTCCGCACAAGTCCGCACACCCCACGGACCCTGCCTTCCATCGCAGCAGAAAGGAGATGTACTGCGCTGGCCTCTCCGTTTTTCCCTTGGTCGAGCGGGCGCCTTTGAAGCTTTAAAATCAGAGTCCCAGTTTACCCCGAGTTGACACAGCCCTGGTCCCCACAGAGGCTGAGCATGCTGCTCTGACCTGCACAGTGCTCACTTCACACAGCTGCTCTCCCTCCTTCCTGTTTGAAGAGGGTAGCTTTGTAGTTGTCGGCAGAGGCTGATTCATTTTATAGACCATTTTTCTTTCTTTTTCGTGGGTGTGGGGGAGACATGTAATGAGGCTTGTGGGATCTTAGTTCCCCTACCGGGGGTCACACCTGGTCCCTTGGCAGTGAAAGCATGGAGTCCTCACTGGACCATCAGGAAATTTCTTATTAGACCAGTTTGATTCATAGCCCATTCCTGTGGAGCGCTGCAGTGGTTTGCAAAGGCTTCCTTTGCGGTTCCCTGTATGAATTAGGACCCTATGGCACCACACACCAGTACTCTTGCCTCAAAAATCCCATGGATGGAGGAGCCTGGTGGGCTGCCGTCTAGGGGGTCACAGAGTCGGACACGACTGAAGCGACTTAGCAGCAGCATCAGGGAGACTTAGAATTAGAACCTGAATCACCACACCCGGACAGCTCCTTCCATCTCTGCTTCTCACTGTGCTTGTTTCATTTTGACAAAGAGGAGGCTGGAGCTCTGGGCTCGGGCAGCTGCAGACCTGTGTGTGATGGCAGTCACATTTCCTGATCTCTGGTGGTGGTGGTTTAGTCACTCAGTCGTGTCTGACTTTTGAAACCGTAGGCTCCTCTGTCCATGGGGTTTCCCAGGCAAGAAAAATGGGAGTGGGTTGCCATTTCCTTCTCCAGTGGATCTTCCCAACCCAGGGATTAGACCTGGGTCTCCTGCATTGGCAAGCGGATTCTTTACGACTAGCGCCACCTGGGAAGCCCTTTCTGAGCTCTAGAATGAATGAATTTACTAATGAATCCTCACCATTTTACAAGGCATGCCCAATGTTGCACGGTAAGTGGAAGATTGAGGGATTTCCGCCCCCCGGTCTTAAATTGAGATATGATTTACAAATGAAAATTGTATATGTATTTTGAATTAAATATATGTACAGTGTGACATGTGTGTGGCCACTGAAATTAAGTGAGATCATGCAGTATTTGTCTTTCTGTGTCTGGCTTTCTTCCGTTGGCATAATGTTCCCAGTTCATCTATGTTGTTGGAAATGGCAGAATTTCCTTTTGTAAAGGTGACTGGTTGATTGTATGTGGGTGTGTGTCACACTGATCCATTCACCCACTGACAGGTTACTTCCCTATCTCGAGTCGCATGAATAATGTGGCAGTGAACATGCGGATGCAGGTGCCGCTTTGAGATCCAGTTTCACCTCCTCTGGGTGTGTACCCAGCGGGGCTCTGGATTGTCCAGCGCGATTTTTAGCTTTTGAGGAAGCTCCACGCTGTTTTCTGTATGGCTGCACCAGTTTGCATTCCCACCCACAGTGCATGGGGTCCCCTTTCTCCACACCCTCACCAGCCTAGCTTGATGAGAGCTGTGAGTGAGACTCACTGGGACTTAGATGACTTTCCCAGATGACTAGTGATGTTGAGCAGTTTTTCACATACTTGGTCATTTGACTGTCTTTGGAAAAAGTGTCTGTCTGTCTGCCCATTTTTAAATTGGATTATTATTTTGCTTAAATTGTATGAATTCCTTATATTTTGGGTGGGGTTAACCATTAGTTGCCTTTTCATTTTGTTAAGTTTCCTTTGCTAAGCAAAGGAAAAACAGAAGCTTTTGGGTTTGATGTAGTCCCACTTGTTTATTTTTTATTGTGTTGGCTGTACATTTGGAGTCAAAACAAAAAGTCACCAAGACTGATGTCAGGGAGCTTCTCCCCTAATTTACTTGAAGGAGTTTTCTAGTTTCAGGTGTATATGGAAGTCCTTAATCCCTTTTGTGTGTGTTTTTGCATCTGGTGTAAGGTAAGGGTGTGATTTCATTCTTTTGCATGGGGAGATCCGGTCTTCCTAACACCATTTATTAAAGAGACTCTTCTCATTGTGTATTCTTGCACTTTGGTTGAAGGTTAGTTGACTGTAAGATTTCGGACTTGAATTAAGAAGGGTAACTTGCGCTGTACTTGGCTACCTTACCTATTTGATAGGATGAAGGCATTAGGGATATTTTTGTTGATGTTTTTAAAGATGAGAGACAAAATGGTCCCTATATAACTCAAGTTGCACGCAGAATGCACACCCATTTCTAGTGAGAACGGAGTCTGAGAAGTTAAAAACGACGCATCATTGAAATCTTACATCTTTTGGAAATTTTTATCTTTATCTTCGGCTGTACTGCTGCACTCAGGCTTTCTCGAGTTGTGGTGAGCGGGGGCTGCTCTTCACTGTGGTGCGGTGACTTCATCATGATGACCCTGTCTCTTCTTTGCCGCAACTTGTTTTGGAGCAAGCGCTCTAGAATCGTCACAGCATGCGGGATCTTCCCAGACCAGGGATCAAACCTGTGTCCCCTGCATTGGCAGGCGAATTCCCAACCACTGGACCACCAGCGAAGTCCCTCATACCTTTGGTAAAATGAGACTTTTTTGGTGTGCTTTCTGCTTTATAACTCAGCAATGTCTAAGAAAAATCTCCCAAGTTAGTGAAATAAAGGTAATGCTTCAGGAATGAACGTTGCTGTGACTTCTAAGCTTCTGTCACAGACTGGACCAGATAAATGGGACCTGGGGTTGGAGGGCAGATCAGTTAGGGGGCTGAGGACTGGGCTGAAGTTGGGTGAGAGCCAGAGGCCGTGGGAGCGGCGCTCAGGGCAGGTGGTGAACCTCTGCCGGAACTTGCTCCTCTCTCCGAGTCTCCTCCTGGAAATTCCCCCCGTTTCTCCGTCCCTCCCAGGTGATTTTATCCTTTCTGGATTCGGTGGCACTGGCACCTGATGACCCCTCCTGAGCTCAGGTGGGTCTGGCTCTCTGCGCAGCATCATGCAGATGTCCACAGGCGCCTCCGGTGACATGCGGATGATTAAATCCATTCCCTTGAACCTGCCTCTTCTTAACTGCCCTCTCCCTGGCTGTTACCTGCTCGCCACATTCCATCAGTGTCCACTTGTCCCTCCTTCTTACCACGTCCCTAATCCATTCACTCCTCTCAGGCCTCACTGTCACTCCTGTGGGCCATTTATCTAAATGCACAGCCTCATCCCCTCGGATCCATTCTGCCTAAAGAGTTGTTTGGAAACATTTTGTCCCTCGTGTAGTGCCCAAGCCCCTTATACTCTGACCTGATTAACTCGCTAGCAGTTTTCCTCTGGGAAATCCCATGGACAGAGGGGCCTGGTGGGCTACAGTCAGTGGGGTCACGAGAGTTGAACACCATTTAGTGACTAAACCACCATCATGACATCATTCCTCAGACGTGCTCCTCCCCACCCAAACAGAAACCCAAGTTCTGGTCAGTTCAGTTTAGTCGCTCAGTCGTGTCTGACTCTCTGCGACCCCACAAATTGCAGCACACCAGGTCTCCCTGTCCATCACCAACTCCTGGAGTTCACTCAAACTCATGTCCATTGATTCACTGATGCCATCCAACCATCTCATCCTCTGTTGTCCCCTTCTCCTCCTGCCCCCAATCCCTCCCAGCATCAGAGTCTTTTCCAGTGAGTCAACTCTTCGCATGAGGTGGCCAAAGTTACTGGAGTTTCAGCTTTAGCATCATTCCTTCCAGTGAACACCCAGGACTGATCCTTAGAATGGATCGGTTGGATCTCCTTGCAGCCCAAGGGACTCTCAAGAGTCTTCTCCAACACCACAGTTCTAAAGCATCAGTTCTTCAGTGCTCAGCTTTCTTCACAGTCCAACTCACATCCATACATGACCACTGGAAAAACCATAGCCTTGACTAGACAGACCTTTGTTGGCAAAGTAATGTCTCTGCTTTTGAATATTCTATCTAGGTTGGTCATAACTTTCCTTCCAAGGAGTAAGCGTCTTTTAATTTCATGGCTGCAATCACTATCTGCAGTGATTTTGGAGCCCCCAAAAATAAAGTCTGACACTGTTTCCACTGTTTCCCCATCTATTTCCCATGAAGTGATGGGACCAGATGCCATGATCTTTGTTTTCTGAAAGTTGAGCTTTAAGCCAACTTTCACTCTCTTTCACTTTCATCAAAAGGCTTTTTAGGTCTTCTTCACTTTCTGCCATAAGGGTGGTGTCATCTGCATATCTGAGGTTATTGGTATTTCTCCTGGCAATCTTGATTCCAGCTTGTGCTTCTTCCAGCCCAGCGTTTCTCATGATGTACTCTGCATATAAGTTTAAATAAGCAGGGTGACAATAGACAGCCTTGACATACTCCTTTTCCTATTTGGAACCAGTCTGTTGTTCCATGTCCAGTTCTAACTGTTGCTTCCTGACCTGCATACAGGTTTCTCAAGAGGCAGGTCAGGTGCTCTTGGTATTCTCATCTCTTTCAGAATTTTCCAGAGTTTATTGTGATCCACACAGTCAAAGGCTTTGGCATAGTCAATAAAGCAGAAACATGTTTTTCTGGAACTCTCTTGCTTTTTTGATGATCCAGCGGATGTTGGCAATTGGATCTCTGGTTCCTCTGCCTTTTCTAAAACCAGCTTGAACATCTGGAAGTTCACGGTTCATGTATTGCTGAAGCCTGGCTTGGCGAATTTTGAGTATCACTTTACTAGCGTGTGAGATGAGTGCAATTGTGTGGTAGTTTGAGCATTCTTTGGCATTGCCTTTCTTTGGGATTGGAATGAAAACTGACCTTTTCCAGTCCTATGGCCACTGCTGAGTTTTAAACCAAACTAATCCCCCCAGAAGTGACTTCCTCTTCAGCTTTGATCCTGTCTGTGGCCTCAGGGCTTCTGCATGTGACAGGTGTCCTGTGCTGTGGGCCAGAGACTATGGCAGGCACCACCAAAGATCTCTGGACAGACAAAACTTCCCTTGGCCCCCGATTTTACCATGGGATTGAAAAAAATCCTTCCTGGGTGCCACAGTAGGTGCCCTTTGTTGGAGATTCTTTAGGACCCAGGAATGTTCTAACCATGGCACCAACCAAAGTTGCTGTAATTTCTTGATAACTTGTCCCTCTTTCCTACTAGACCACTTCTAAGGACATGTCTTATTTTTTTTAAAGCACTTAATCTGGAAAAATCCTTTATCTTTATTATTACTATTGTGACTTCTGTTTCTGGCCCTGCTGCCTCTGGTTGCGCTGAGCGGGGCCACTCTAGTAGCGCTGTGGGGGCTTCTCAGTGTGGAGGCCCTCCTGTTGCTGAGCACAGGCTCAGCAGCTGTGGTGCAAGGGAGCCCCCACGCACCGGAATCTCCCCGGCCCAGGGATCAAACCCATGTCTCCTGCATTGGCAGGCAGATTCCTCATCACTGGATCGCCAGTGACATCCAGAACATAGGTCTTACTGACCGTGGGATTTCCCAGCATAAAGCATACTCAGATGCTGAGTAAGTAAATAATGGATGAATGGAGATTCAAATGGGCAGAAGTCAGTTGGGAATTTTTCACAATGAAATTAAAGATTCTTTGACATGACACATGCAGGATAAATGGAAGGAGAAAAGTATGGTTGTGAGGAGTGAAGAGGTCTGCTTTCAAAGCTGCTTACTAAGTCACTGGATTAGAAATAACACAGTTTGAGAAGAGATGGGAACATATCTAGTTTTTTCATATTTCTTGACAGCCTCCTGGCTTAAGAAAAGGCCAAAAAAAATTTAGAAAAGCAAATCTGGCAGACATTGAAGTAGCATTTATAAGATTAAAAAAGGCAACTAAGAGTCATTCCAAACTATTTGTCCTTTTGTTGAAATCTTGTCAAATGTGGGGTGAATTATGTGGAGTCATCACTTGAATCTCCTCTTCTGTGGACAGTCCAAACTCTGCCCAGTGCCTTAGAAAGGACAAGATTGGGTTTTCTTTGGTTTTTGTTTTTGTTTTTTTTTATCTATGCTTAGAGCAAGAACTTCTTTACACAGCAGTCCAGAGTTGCACCTCATACAGGACTTGGAAGACTTGAAATCTAACCTACTTTAATAGATGACTCATTTTGAAATTCACTTTATACTCAAGAAAAGTTACTAGCTAAAATGACCATGTCTTCACTAAATATTTGATGACAAAAGACATTACAAATTTTCTTTAACTTCCTAGGTACTACATTAGATATTCAGCAAGCTCAATTTAAATGATAATTATGAATATTTTTAGTGACTGTAGGCTCCATCATAGACATTGTTTGTCATGTACTGGCTGTCTGATCTTGGGTACTTCATTACTTAGAAATACTTTCTTAGCCTTGGGTTCTCATGAGTAAAATGGAGGAAAAAGTAAAATGAGACAATCATTTGCTTATATGCTTTCTCTCCTGATAGACCAGGAGTTTTCTTGATACAGAGCTAGATCTTATTTTTCTTTGGATCCTCAGTATCTTCTCTGGCTTGTCAATGGCAGATCATAAATCAAATTGAACAGAAATCAGGGCAAATGGACCTGTTAACTTGGCCTGAACTAAAATATTCTAACACCTGACAAAGATGGCTTTCCTTTCTGGGCTAGGCCTTACGGTGATTCCTTTAAATAAATAGAGACAGAAGTTTCACGATGGGATGAAGAAGTCAGCCAAAATGTTTTTACTGCCCCCTTTATTTTACCAAAGAGAAGGCCACGCAAAATTTAGATATTTCTGTTAATTTTCTCGGGTCTCTGTTAAACTTGAGATTTCTTCCTAGTGCCCTTGGACCCAAAGTTTCCTTGATTTTGAGAGTAGACACAGGTATTTATCTTCACCAAACTTGCATTGAGTAGAGAAGGTGGAAGAGGAGGTGTCCTAATGTTTAATTTCCTTGCAGAGAAATTGTTGGCCCACAGTCCTTTCATTTGGGCCTGTGAGGAGTGGTAGTTGGCGTGTATTTCTCCTGTTTGTCAGTCGAAACATAGAAAGGCCAGCCAGCCAGCCTGCTTTCTAAATAAAGAAGGACTTTGAACTGGAAATACGCAGGATGTACAGGCTCGCTCTTTTGCCACGTTAAGTTCTCTTATGCAAACGAGCATACAGATTTTTCTGTGCTCAAGAAAACTAGAATTAATATTCTACCTGTTTCCTATGAAAAAAGAAAACAGTCCCTGTGAAGCCTGTCGTTGGTGGGGTTAGCTGTCAGGACGGATGGGGAGGGGAGGAAGCTGAGAGAACGGAATCCTGCAGGGGGTGGGCGCGGGGCCGGGGCTGTCACTCAGCTCCACGGTTCTTTCTGTGGGATGCACTGCAGCCTCCACAGCCTTAGACACCACGTCTTCAGGATCCATCTCATCTCGTCTTGTCTGTGCATCTCACATTCACCACAGCTGCGGAGAGAGGAGGCTCTGGACTGTCCAGTGATGGAGAGTGCCCCAAAGGCAAGAGACCATCCACAGTGGACTTGAGCTTCGTCAGATCAGCGCTGTTGGGGCTGGCAAGGCTGGTTTTCGCTAACCATGTTTGGGCAAGCCAGTCCTTTTCTGCAGATCTGCCTAAAGCCACTCTCCAAGGGAGTCTACCTACCTGCTAGGAGGACACCTAACGCTCATGGGTTTCTTTTCAGGGCTGACAATGTGCCTCAACTCTGATCCCTTTAAGAGCGATTGATAAGAGCTGAAAGTAAATGATACCTTCTGTTGGAGGGAGTTCTGCCCTAATCTCACAAGTCTTTTGACTGATTTTAAGAATCACCAGTTAAAAAAATCACCAGCAATCAAGTGTTCCCTTATTTTAGCTTAGCTTAGGCGCTCTTTAAATATTGTGTCATAACATAAACCTGTATTTGTGTAATGTTCTCACAGCTAGATGTTGGTTTTATGAGTGAAGTCTCAAAGCTGTGAGGAAGGCAGGATATTACCAGAGGACATTAATTGAGGCATAGAGCTGTGAAGGGCGTTGTTCTGAATACCAGAATTAGTGGTTAAAATGAATTCAGGCTTATCTTCCTGGTTTGTACCCGAGCCATGTGAACCACGAACCATGCTATGTCATGATGCTTTGAGGACAGTAAGTTAGTAAGCATCTTATCTTGACAGGATGCATGGTTAAAAACTTGGTGGTCTCCTCTCCTAGGAGAGGAGCACAGCACTACTTTTTTTTTTTTAAACTATTTTTGTTCATTGCTATATCCCCAGTGCTTAGAATAGTTTCTGGCACAAGAGGGACACTTCAATAAAAGCTAAATGAGTTCATTAAAAAGACATAGGTTCCACACACAAAAATGTATGGGGTTGGAGAGAAAGGGCTGTTATTAGTAAATAATAACAGGGAACTTATTAATAGGTTCCCAGGGTTACTAATCAATATGAAATACTTTTCATAGTAAAGGTGCCATCTCAATTACACTATACCCTTTTACCTCTATCATTTCCCAAAGCAAATACTCAGATCAACTCCTTCCTCAGAGTGACTTAAGGTAAGTGATAAAAATTATTCCAGGAAACATCTAACCCAGCCCTGCAAACATCAGCTCTAGATCCACAGTGTGCCTGGAAGACTCCTATCATAAATAAAATACTCTGACTTTTAAAACAGTTTATGATGAAAATTTTTTAGTTTATTCCATGCTGAGAGGCACTTGGCAGATACCCTCTCAAGTCAAGGAAAAGCATTTCCCTTAACCAACTGTCGAAGGGGTCTGAAAAAGTGAAAGTTGCGCTCACTCCTATTGGACTCTGTGACCCCACGAACTGTACATTCCTTGGAATTCTCCAGGCCAAAATACTAGAGTGGGTAGCCTTTCACTTCACGGGATCTTCCCAACCCAGGGGTTGAACCCAGGTCTCCCGCATGGCAGGTGGATTTTTTACCAGCTGAGCCACAAGCGAAGCCCAAGAATACTAGGATGGGTAGTCTATCCCTTTCTCAGGGGATCTTCCCAACCCAGGAATCGAACCGGGGTCTCCTGCATTGCAGGTGGATTCTTTACCGTCTGAGCTATGAGGGAAGCCCCCTGGGTGTGGGTGTGGGAGTGTGTGTGTGGGTGGTTGGTGTCTGGGCTGGTTTAATTGTAGATAATATTCATCAGATAGGGAGCTCTTTCAC
>SJYQ01005574.1:80621-129564 GCA_006410935.1 Redunca redunca | reverse complement strand
TGGGGGGTGGTGGGGGGGCAGGGCAGTGGTTTCATCAGGACAGAAGGGAAGACCTGCCTTTAGGGAACTTGAGTGGCATCCACCCCAGGGTTTCCATAGGGCTCCTCTGAGTTTGTCCTCCTGTGGACAAAACTTCAAGATCAATACCTTTAACATTTTTATTTATTTTTTTTTTACTTATTATTTCACCGCATGGCACTGGGAATCTTTGTGGCATCATGCAGGCTCTTTCAACACTCTCCTTGGCACATGGGATCCTAGTTCTCCAGTGAGGGAGCCAACCTGTGTCCCCTACATTGTGAGGTGGATTCTTAACCGCTGGACCCTCAGGGAAGTTCCAAGTTAAATAACCTTTTACCCGATCACCCATGAGGAGCTCAGCATTTTAGAAACGATGGTTTTACTATTTCACTTAGTGCTTATAATTTGGAAAGCATGATCATCTTTCTTATTTTATAGGGAAGGGAATAGCCTCTGGGAACCAGCCCTCTCCTCAGAGTCAACTGGCCAAAGAGCGGAAGACAGGATTCGAACCCATGCCTCTGTCACCTCAAAGCTCCCTTCTCCTGCCCCCAGAACAGGGCCGCTTCCCACAGCGGGACAGGGGAGAGTCCTCATTCCGGAGCAAAGCTAAGGGTTCCCCAGCCAGGGATTCTACGCCCCGGTTTCCCTGAGGGTTGCAGGTTGATTATTAACCCAGCTGATGAAGGAGACATCCCGGTAAGTGTAGCAGCAGCTGGGATTCCTCTCGCGCGTCCAGGCAGCTTCCAGCGATGGACTCGCAGCCTCCGGAGGCTGGAAGCTGGCTCAGGTTAACCCGGAAACCCGGGGCCCCGCGGGGAGGCCGAGGCCCACCGCACCCCAGGGAGGGGTTCTGGGTCAAGTGCTCGAGGAATTCTGAAAGATCCGCTCCCCGCCGGCTTGCCTGCTCCCAGCCAGAGCCCAAACAGCACCTCCTGAGACAGGCCCGCAGGGCTATTCGCAAAGGGAAAGAAAGGGATTCGAAGAATGCAGGCAAAACGGCAGTCTGGCTGCCCTGTTTCAGAAAGCCAGGCAGGAATTAGGAAGGAAGAAGAGGTCGGTGCCACCATAAAACAAACAAACAAAGAAGCAAACCCCGAACAATAGCGAAGGTAGAAACGACCGAGCCCGCGTCCCGGTGACTCATCTGGAGTTGTGCTGGGTGAGAGGCAGGGAGCGCTGGAGGCTGCGTGGGTTATGACACCCTCTGGTTTTACCAAGGTCACTGTTTAGTTTCCCAGATCCTCTGTCTTCAGGAAACACACGTGCATCAGTTCATCAGAGAGCAGAGCAGAGGAGGAAAAACGGGCCATTTTGGTGGGGGTGGGGTGGGGTGGGGGGAAGGATATTTGCAATACAGTACAGCACCTGTAACAAAAGTGAGAAAACGTCTCCTTTTTTGTTTCTGAAGTTTTTACGGGTGTCACATCAAAAAGGGCAGATTTCTGAGAACTGGCGAATCAAGAGTAAAATTTTTGTTTAACTTTTAAAATGTGGTTATAGAAGAATATGAGGAAGTCAGGCTAATGCTTCACAGATGACTCCTTGAGGCCCTGGGAAAGTACCAACCAGGATGATAAATCTGGGCTTTTCTTCCAGAGTTTAATGAACATAAGGAGGAAGAAGGGTGATAATGTGCTCTAGGTGTGGCTTACTTGTAAACCACACTTTTCTAAGAATAAGCTGGTGAATATTTCTATATTTTGAGAAACATACTCTACTATAATTTTCAGCCCATTACAGTTACATTGACATTCTCTCCATGATAAATATTCCCGAAGGGACACAGCTGCTGGCCCCCTTTATCATTCCGTTCTACTATTCCATCCCTGAAGACTGTGGAATGTTCCCTGGTCCCCGTTTGCCTGGGTCTCCCCTGTTTTAAAACTGAAAATCTCATGTCCTGGGAGTGGCCTCAGTTCTAGGTAAACCCGGGGCGGCTGGTCTCCCTTCTGTGGTTGTAATGTGCTTGCAAGTGTCCTTTTAGCTCATTTAACGCTGAGGACCTCCACCTAAATAAGCCATACCCCACTTCTTTTTTCCCCTTTTGGCTCGTTGGTGAGAAAGGAGTAGTCATAACTCCCAGCCCCTTGGAACCAAAGTTCATAAGGGGATGAACTGTGACTTGTGAAGGAGATTGTGAATGCAAAGCTCTCAGCCCGGCAGTTACTAGGCTCCCAATGAATGGCTCCTAAAAAAAAAAACACCTCTGGGGGATGATAACGAGTTTATGAAAGCTGAATGTTATCATGGATTTATTGAGATTTTTTTAAGTACCTGCTGAGTGAAGAGATGGAGAAAACGTCCTCCCTGACTTACGGACTTCACAGTTGAGCTGAGGACACAGATGAGCAAAACCAGATGAAACGTCTATAAATGGCCCAGAATCAACAGTTATAAGCTGTGTGAACTTGTTCACTAGAGAAAGAAAAATGTAGGGTAGGGTCAGTTTGTGTGGTGTTTTGTTTTCCCCCCAAATTGTATCCAAGCCTTTATTTGAGTTCTGGTCACAGCAGTAAATTCAGAAAACAAAGAGTTATAAAGGAAGAAAGTGGCCATTTATTTGCAGATGATACGACTGTCACTAGAGAAGATACAAGACAATCTAAATTTAAACTGTTAAAATGAACAAGACTAAAGAAGTTGCCTGGATATAGCGTCACAGCACATTTTGTATATCAGAAATGCATTTTTAACACAATTGAAAAATAGGGGTAATTTATACGGCAAAAGAAATAGTAAAGAGAAAACACTCCAGAGAGAGTGCAGGATTGTGATGGATGAAGTTTTTAAACTCTTGAGGGACTTCCCTGGCAGCGCAGTGGTTGGGACTTCACCATCCAATGTGGGGGATGTGGCTTTCATCCCTGTTTGGGGGGCTAAGATCCCATGTGCCTCTCAGCCCCAAAACCAAAGCACAGACCAGAAACAATATTGTAACAAATTCAATGAAGACTTTAAAAGTGGTCCACATTAAAAAGAAAATCTTGCAAATATACTAAACACTTTTGAAAACCATTCAAGAAAATCGAATGAAATGATGAATGGAATTTTCATCCTTTGCAAAGTTTTCATAGTTTCATCCAGTGCAATTTTAGTCACAATGGTACATGGAAGGGCAAAGCCCCCAAAGTAGGCAGACGAATATCCCAAATGAGTTGTTGTTTGGAATAAAAAGTGAGTCCTTGAACTACCGAAAAGCAAGACGTGATAACATGCTAGTAATTATGTCGGTTTATTGTTGGTAGAGGTACAGACCCATTGATAGGGTCAGGTATTTTTTATTTCAGATAAAGAAGCATATTGGTGAGCAGATGAGTTATTTCACAATCAAAACCCCCAGAGACTCAGAAATCTTAACAGGAGGTCTATCAAGTTATCACTGGGATTCTTCCTGGGTTGGTTTCCTAAAACTCACTCTATTTCTGTCATTTTAAAATCTGCCTGCCCTCTCCACTCTTTCATAGATGCTGTTTCTTAAAGGTCACTAGCAATTGCCACATCCCGCGCCTCTCTTTATGTTGCATCATGTCCAGCCTCTGAGCCTCACCTCCTCCTTCAAACTTATGTAAAGTCTTCTCAACCCTTAGCAAGTTCCTCTTTCCTCTTGGTTTTTAAATGTCACTTTCCCAAGGTTCTGCTTTCATCATGTTCTCTAAGAGTGGTGACCTCATGTGCCCCCTTGAAGCCAACTGATTTCCAGTTGTCATCTTCATCTGGCTTCTTCCCCTGGGCACCAGCCTGACTCTGTCCCCCAGTCAGATTTCCTGACTTTCTAGGATTTGTTTACAGTTTTTATTAATTTTGGATCCCTTTCCTCCTCCTCTTCACTACTCAAAGCTCTGTTATCCTTCAAGGCCAGTGTCAAAAGCCATTTCCTCAAGAAGTATGTTCAGATTCCCCAATCAGAAATGACAGTCTGTCTTTTATGTGCCCATAGCACATTTTTCTTATCATGATGCAACACTGATTTCATTCACATTTATGTTGATTTTATATCTGCTTCTCCAAGTTGATTATAAGCGCCTACAGGTGGAACACAGATCTCATTTATTTTTCGATCTCCTGTGTCTGTGTCACTTAGCAAAATGGCATTCATTCACTTGCTCATTCATTCATTTACTCATTCATCCATAAGATAATTTTGATCATACGTGCTAACCACTACATGTGACACTACAGATATAAGACAAAATAACCACTAACATACGTCTCTTTGGTGGGAAGACCAAGGCAAAAACAGAAAACTACAACTAATCCTTTAGGTACTGGGCCAAGAGGTGAGCACAAAGTGTTGAGGGAGCTCTGAGACTTACAAAGTGTGTGTGTGTGTGTATGTGTGCGTATGAGTTTGTGTGAGTGTGTGTGCATGTGAGTGTGTGTGTATGTGAGTGTGTGTGTGAGTCTGTGAGTGTGTGCTCATGTGAGTGTGAGTGTGTGAATGAGTATGTGTGTGCGCATGTGAGTGTGTGTGGGCGCGCGCATGTGAGTGTGTGTGGGCGCACGCATGTGAGTGTGTACGTGTGTGCTTGTGTGAAAGTGTGAGTGTGTGTGCATGTGAGTGTGAGTGTGTGTGAGTGTGTGCACACACGTGTGTGTGTGCGTGCATGTGTGTGTGTATGTGTGTGTGCATGTGAGTGTGTGTGTCCATATGTGAAAGTGAATGTGTGTGTGTGTGCATGTGAGTGTGAGAGAGTGTGTGTGGATGCATGTGAGTGTGTGAGTGTGTGCATGTGAGTGTGAGAGTGTGTGTGAGTGTGTGTGCACACATGTGTGAGTGTGTGAATGTGGGTGTGTGTGTGCATGTGAGTGTGTGTGTGTGTGTGTGAGTGAGTGTGTGTGTGGCAGGAGGTATTGAAGTCTTCTTAGAGTAGATGTTGCCTGAGATGAGTGTATAAGTTATACATGTCTGTGTAACAAATGACCCTCAAATTTGGAAACGTTGAACAATGCACCTCTATTATCTCAGGGCTTCTGTAGTTAGGAGTCTAGGTGTGGACTGGCTGAATCTTCTGTCTCAGAGTCTCTCACAAGGCTGCAGTCAAGATGTTGACTAGGGCCACGATCACACTTGAAGGTTCAAGTGGAGGAGGGTTTACTTCTAAGCTCTGTCACGTGGCTATTGGAAGGACTCAATTCTTTGATGATTGTTGGGCTGAGAACCTCAGTTTCTATCTGGCGGTTGGCTAGTGCTACCCTCGGCTTCTCGCCACATGAGTCTCTCCAGCTTACGTTATCAGAGCAAGTGCTGGAGAACAGTAAGAAAGAGAGAGAAAGCAAAGGGGAAAGAGGGGGAGAGAGAGAGGAACAAGTTGGAAGTCACCGTCTATAACCTAATCATGACAAAGACATCCCATCATTTTTACTATATTCCATTTGTTAGAAATAAGTCACTAGGTCCACCCCACACTCAAGGGGAAAGGATTAGTAGGGCATAAAGACCCAAGAATTGGTGATTTTTTTGAAATCTATTTTTAAAGACTGTTCATCACTGCAATAAATCTTAAAGAATACATGAAACAGTTCACTTCTCTAAGAGCAAACAGGGCTTCCCTGGTGGCTCAGATGGTAAACAGTCTGCCTGCAGTGAGGGAGACCTAGGTTTGATTCCTGGTTCAGGAAGATCTCCTGGAGAAGGGAATGACAACCCACTCCAGTATTCTTGCCTGGAGAATCCCATGGACAGAGGAGCCTGGGGGACCAGAGTCCATGGGGTTGCCAAGAGTTGGACATGACTGAGCAACGAACACTTTCAGGAGCAAACAAGAATAAATGCATGATGGGCTAGGCCTGGGGGCCACACGAGTGTGTGACTTGAGATGCTTCTGGAGTGCCTTTTGAGACCTGCCTGCAGGCTTCTGGCGGATTCTGCCTTTGCACAGTGTGATGGCGTGGCTGGCTCCTGTGGCTTTTCTTCACCCACCCTTCTGCCATTATGCCAGCAGAAAAAATCGGCACAAAAGAGGACACTTCATAGCTTCCAAGGGGCTGCAGTGAGGGAGGGGGAGTCCGAGCAACCACCCCAGCCGGGGAGGTGGGAAGATAGGAAGTGATGAGGTTGGGGCATCTAAAGTCAGCCTGAAAAATGAGCCAGCTTCTGAGGCCTGTCGATTCCCCCTGAAAATGGGCCACAGTTGTCGGGTGACTCAGCAGGGCAATCATCAGGAAGTAGCTTTTTCTTGTTTTTTTTTTTTAATGGGCTCAGTGAAGGGAACAAACAAACAGGTACGTTAACAAAATTGACAACGATTTCAGCTTCTTATGTCATATATGGAAACGGCTTTCATTGTTTAACCAGCTACCCACACACACACAAAGCCTAATGACCCGTACTCGTCTGCTTTTCTGTGCACACTGGTTTTGTAGAAGCCAGGGGTCTCCTTGCCATCAAATAGGTAACTCAAAACTGGACAGAGGCTCAGATAAGACCCTGTCCCCTAGCTGATCGTTCCGACACCCAGAAACACACCCGGGATTCCCCTTTGTCATTTATCTCACTGCAGACAGAAAAGCTGGGTGTGAGGCGCTATGGATCTGCCCAGGCACAGGGCCCCGTGGGACTTCCAATTGCCCTTCTGGCAGCTGGGATGACTCAGAGCGGCTCTCCCGCCAGCACTGCGGGGCCTGGCAGGGGGGTGGGGCTGGGTGTGGCTGAGCTCCAGAGACCTCCCCGGATGCTTTATTTTAAGCCACAGGGCCTTACAGTAAGTAACAGGTTCACAGGAACTGCATGGCTGGCTAGGGAGTGGGAGGGATTAAACACTGTCTCTTGGTCCCCATTTTAATAATAGTTTACCCTTTCCATTGCTTCTGTGTGCCAGCTCCCGCATTAAGCACCTTGTAAGTATGATTTCACTTAATCCTTCCAACAACTTTCAGGGCTAAGAGTGATTAGCCCCACTTTTTTTTTTTTCTAAATAAGAGGGAGATGGAAGGTTTGGAAGTCTGCCCAGTCGGAAGACTAGACACAGAGGTAGAGACAGAACCCAGATCCGTCTGACTCCAAAGCCCATGTCCCTGGTCTTCAGGGTAGATCTGCTCGTAACCTCTCCCCGTGAGGAATTAATTCCATGAGCACTGTGAGAAGGCAGATGCTTTGCTGAGCGCTTCAGAGACTATAAACGCTAGGACACTTGGTCCCTGTTATCTGGACTCTGGAAGAGCCTCTCAGGGACATTGGGAAATGTTCATTTTAGTCTCAGTTCTGTCCGCCACCTGAGGGGTGACCCTGGCTGATTTATTTAGTCCAGGATTCCTTTTTTTGTTCAGCTCTAAGATGGAGATAACAGCACTATTGTGACTCTAGACAGGGAAAGGCAGAGGATGGTGTGTTGAAAAGTAACAGGTGCTTGGAAAAGTGCAGCTTCATTCATCTCTCACAAGGTACCTGGTTTTTTTTGGAGAAGGAAATGGCAACCGACTCCAGTGTTCTTGCCTGGAAAATCTCACGGACAGAGGATCCTGGCGGGCTACAATCCACGGGGTCACAAGGAGTCGGGCACGACTGAGAGACCAGACAACCTGGTTTTTAGCTGGGCAGGTCCTGAAGCAAAGTGTGCTCAGGCAAACACGAGTGTCTTGACTCGCCCCAGGGACCTCCCGTCTCCTCCACCTCACGTCCTGTCTCTCCACTTGCAATTCCGTCAGCTGGGCCGTCTGATTATGACCCTTCTCTGTGCTCCCACAACAGGACCTCGTTGTCACGGCCTTCTGATGGGTCCCCGGCGTCTGCCCTCGCTTGTCTCTCTAGACTCAGCCTGACTATCACCTTGCTGGGGAAGCCTTCCGTGAGTGTCCTTTTAAAACTTGCACCATCATTCGCTAGACCCTAATCCTGCTTTATCCTTCTTCACCACTTTATATAGACGTGTTGGTTTGCTGAGTGTGATGCCCGCTTTAGAAAGGAGGGCCCTGAGGGGAAGGGGCCACGGCCCTCCTGTGTCTGCTGTATAACCAGGGCCCAGGGCCCCGCAGGTGACAGCCACTCCCTCCACTCACCCCTGTCAGTTCACTGTCAACATAGTCTGCTTTTTAAAAAAATTGAAGTAAATTTGAGGCATAATATTATGTTACAGGTGTACAATATAGTGATTTACAAATTTTAAAGGTTATACTCCACTTAGAGTTATAAAATATTGGCTATAATGCAGGAGACTTGGACTTGATCCCTGGGTTGGGAAGATTCCCCGGAGAAGGGAAAGGCTACCCACTCCAATATTCTGGCCTGGAGAATTCCATGGACTGTATAGTCCACGGGGTCGCAAAGAGTCAGATACGACTGAGCGACTTTCACTTTCACAGATTAAATATTTTGAGAGGAAGATAATAGTGTAACTGAAGAATATCTTCATCTAATACATTGCGTTATTCCATATTTGTGTTTCCTATTGTCTACTGAATTTAATTTGCTTTCACTTGAAAGCGTTGATTAGACTCCCTGCACGGGACAATATATCCTGGTAGTTTCTTTTACTTGTTTGTACTTTTTGACCTCTTATCCCTGTGATTGCCCTTCCCGCTCTTTACTGGTAACCACCAGTTTGTTCTCTGAATCTGCAAGTCTCTTTCTTTCTTGTTGTAGTCACTAGTTTGCTGTATCGGTCTGCTGCTCTTAAATTACGTCCCGAAAAGCTCGTGTATTTGGTTATAACTGTGCTGTGTGTTCACTCCTGCTCAGGCTTGTTCCTCTAGCTGCGGTGAGCGGTGGCTCCTCTCTAGTTGGGCTGCATGGACTTCTCATTGCCCTGGCTTCTCTTGTGGCGGAGCATAAGCTCCAGGGTGGGTGGGCCTCAGCAGCTGTGGCCCCCGGGCTCTAGAGCACAGGCTCAGGCGTTGCGGTGCGTGGGCATCGTTGCCACGAGGCACGCGGGATCTTCCTGGACCAGGAGTCAAACCCATGACCCCTGCATGGGCAGGCAGATTCTTTCCCACTGAGCCACGGAGGAAGCCCATTAAATTACATTTTTAACCTTAAAAAGATTCAGGATGTGCAGAAAGGTAGAAAAAGGGGGAGGAATTTACCCATAATGGCAGTCGCAGAAATAATCACGGCCAATACCTCTAAAACAATTTTAATGTTTCAATATAATTGTATGAGTATTTTAATGACAAAGTCTTTATTACAGCCCATTTCATCCTATCGGTTCTGAATTTTGACTCTTTTTTAAAAACTGAAGTAGAGTTGGTTTACAACATTGAATTTTGATGCTTGACTTGAAACATTTGAACACTAGAGCCATATCTGGGGTCTGTGTTCAGCATTGTCAGCCAAGTATTTGAAGAATGTTAGATCTAAGAAGCACATGATACATCGTGGGCTGCTGCTTATGTGTCTAATGGCCTGACAACACCCTCTACTTTACCCACATATTAATTAATGTATTAATAGGCTACTTCAGCACCTGCCCTGTGTGGTGCCTCTGGGTCCCTGTGTCTGAACCTTGTGCTGCTGTGGTGTCATCTTTCTCATAAATTTGCATTGTGCAAACTATAGCAATAGCCGGGCCATCCTGCTGAAGGCGTGGTTGTGGTGAAGGATGGTGGCTTGGCTCATCCCTGGCTGGTGACTTTTATGATAAAGCCCATGACCATCAAAGAGGGGGTGAGTTTTCAAGTGGGGGAGAACCTTAGGCTCAGAGACAGGATGACCAGGCTCTTGTCCAAGTGTTGCAATGAACTTACTGGAAGAACTTGCAAAGTCACTTATTCTCCTGATGCCAGTTCCCACATGGAGAAAATGTGTCAGGGTGGAGGGGGAAGAATGGAGGATGGGTAATTCCTTAACTCCCATCAGAGATGCACGATCTTGGCTAATTGTCTTGTGAGTTTCCATCTATAACGTACATCATATGAAGCAATAAACCAGACCAAACACCCTCCTTCCCAACCAGCCAGACCATCAAACTCCACCTCAGCAGCATTTACCATCTTCTGCTCAGATTCCCTGGCAACGGCCCAGCCGTGGAGAACAACGCCTACTGTCACTTTGTGTATGCTTGTGCGGACCTTTGACCGTTTCTGAGCCTGAGGAAGATTCTCTGGTCTTTTTCAGAGCTTTCCATCTTCAAAGAAAGGGTGAAAAGAATTGAGGATTCTACCCACCCTAAACAATGCTCTCAGTTGGGGCCAAAATACTGATAATCTCCTGTCGCTTGCTGACACTTTCAAATACAAAATGTCTCTCAAAGACTTATTGAATGTTCTCGTCTTGCCTGGCCACTTGCATACCATTTCAAGTTTTTAATGCTTTAAACTTGCTACACAGTTATCTTATTCAACTTGCTGTGAAACAGAAGGGAAAAAGCCATTCTGGACTGCCTCATTTTTAATTCTATGTTAATGTAGCATTTCTAAACCTTGCTCTTTCTCCCCAGTTTGGCTCAGATTTGAACATCCTCGATGACATGTACCTTTGGAATGCCACCAAACAGGGCCGTGCTTCCTCTGCCAGAGAACACCGGTGCCTGGTAACCTGTGAACTTCGCATTGTCTCCAAGGAGTGTTTCATTTTACTTGACAGAAGGCAACCTGTCTGTCAAGTGCAGCGTGACCCCATCTTCCTGTAGGGCTCCTTGCCGAGAATTCCCGTAGGAAGACGAGTTGCCTTTGCCTGTAATTGTTTCCTTAGATACTGCCGTTTTCTTTCACTGTTTCCTCCCCCTACCAGATATAACTGTTGCTGTTCAATTGCTCAGTCGTGTCTGACTCTGTGACCCCATGGAGTGCAGTAAGCCAGGCCTCTCTGTCCATCACCAACTCCTGGAGCTTGCTCAAACTCATATCCATCAAGTCGGTGATGCCATCCAACCATGTCATTCTCTGTCGTCCCCTTCTCCTCCCACCTTCAATCTTTCCCAGCATCAGAGTCCTTTCTAATGAGTCAGTTTTTCCCATCAGGTGTCCAAAGTATCGGAGTTCAGCTTCAGCATCAGTCCTTCCAATGAATATTCAGGACTGATCTCCTTTAGGATGGACTGGTTGGATCTCCTTGCAGTCCAAGGGACTCTCAAGAGCCTTCTCCAGCACCATGGTTCTAGGGCATCATTTCTGGGGCCCGCCAGGCTCCTCTGTCCATGGAATTTTCCAGGCAAGAATACTTGAGTGGGTTGCCATTTCCTTCGCCAGGGGATGTTCCTGACCCAGGGATTGAACCTGGGTCTCCTGCATTGCAGGAGATTGCAGATTCTTTACTATCTGAGCCACCAGGGAAGCCATGGACATAAATAAAGATGACATTTTTCCAGCTCTTTGTCTTGATGGCATGGCAGGCTGATGCTTTGGTATATTGACTGAGCATTTGCTGGAATACTTCATGAACTTCCTTCTGTTGAACAAACAGAAACTAAGCTCCATTGCCTTTTGGGCAGAACCAGAGAAATAAGAAAAAAAATCTTGGTTATTTTTTTTTGTTTGTTTTAAAAGCCAACAGCTAAGTGTAAGACAGAGGAGATCTGGAGGAATGGATGGGCAAGCAGAGCCAGTCCTCCCACCGCTGAAGGTGAGTTAACATTGCCCAGGACAGAAGAGACCTGAAGAGGGGAGAGTTCCATGGGGCTGGGACCGGGGCACAGACGTGGGCAGTCGCGGGGCCAGCGGCAGCGCCGCTGTCTGTCTCCAGCACCAGGAAGCTGTGGGGGGTCCCCTGTGCGGCCCCCAGGCTCCTGACTCTCTTCATGAGCATCTCCATCTCCTATGCGCCTTCCGTGTCCTCTCATTCAGGGAGATGGTCCACAAGCATCAGTTGCCTGTATCCCAAGTCTGTGCTGAGCATCTCCCTACAGCTCGCTGTGAGAAGCCCCCCATCCACGGCGGAGGACGTTTAGGCTGTCAGGAATGCGCCTTTCTAGCTCCTTCCACTCTTCCCTTAAAATCCTAATTTACTGCCTCCAAACAGAAGAATATTGGGTGTTGGCAGGCCCTCTGCTTCCAGAGTCACACTTCAACAGACCTAGTAGAGATCGTAAAGCTGTCAGAAGGTGGGGCTTGATCAACTTCCCAAACAGTCTCAGATTAGCTGATTCCAAAGTGTTAATTCTGTGATCCTTTCAGGCACACTTAAAGCTCAGAACTATTTGCTGCACTTAGAGAATTATTTAGTGTGAATTATTCATATGGCTTAGTATTAATGTTTTAATTCATTGTAGAACCTAATGGGTGTGGTCAATTTCACCCAATCAGTTTGGGAGGATACAACTTCAGAAACATTTCACTTTGTTTGCACATTTTTCATCACAAGAAGCTAGCATATTAATACCTGATTCCATGAGACAAACTCAGTAGGGGACGGATGTGTATTGCTGAGCGTGTAAATAATCCACTGTTATAAATAATTCCAAAATCTGAGTTAGCAAAATGAAAATTTCATTTGTTGGTCTCATAGAGTCTAATCCTGGTTGAGGTCCTTAGCCTTCTTCTGGGCTTCCCAGGTGGCACCAGTGGGAAAGAGCTCACCTACCAATGCTGGAGACATGAGACTTTCCATCCTGGCGGGCTGCGGTCCACAGGCTTGTTCAGAGCTGGAGATGACCGAAGAGACAGCACGCACACCCTAGTCGTCTTTCCTCCAAGGACTGATTGAGGGACCCAGGATCTTTCCATCTTGAGGGTTCGTCATCTTTTGGCTTCAGGGTCATTGTTATGAGCTGAATTGTGTCTCCCTCCTCAAATGCCTGTTTTGAGACCTTAACCTCCAGTACCTCAATTATTTGGAGCTAAGTGAATGAGTATTAGTTGCTTAAGTGTGTCGATTCTTTGCGACCCCATGGAGTGTAGCCCACCAGGCTCCTTGATCCATGGGATTCTCCGGGGGATCTTCCTGATCTAGGGGTTGAACTTGGGTCTCCTGCATTGCAGGCAGATTCTTTACCATCTGAGCCACCAGGGAACTAGGGCCTTAAAAAAGGTGATGAAGTTAAAAGGAGGTTGTTAGTGTGAGTTCTAATCCAATCTGACCAGTGACGACATTTGGAGAGGGAATCTCATGGATACATTAAGAGACACTAGGGATGACTCTCACAGACAAAAGACCACGAGAGGATACAGCAAGGAGCCACACAAACGAAGGTGAGGGGCCTCGGGGGAAACCAAAACTGCTGATTCAGTGGTAGCGATGGGTATATAAAGTCTGGTTTTGACCCATCACGTTCTAGCTGTGAGACACTAAGCAAATTACCTCACCTCTCTGTGGTTCGGTCTTCCCATTTGTAAACAGAGGTAATAGCAGAACTCAGCTCCCAGGGTTGCTGTGTGGATGAAACGAGTTAATACGTGGGATGAACTTAACACAATGTCTGGTATACAGTAGGTGTTACATAAGTGTTTGATATTACTGTTATTCATTCCTAGCAAAGTATTATCACTGTCTACGGACATAAAGCTGCCAACGTTTTTCTGTGTTGGCATCACATTTTTCAGGAAGAGTGGAAGCTATCATTGTGAAGAAAGCTAACACACTGATTTAACAAATGATGACAATCTTCCCAGATCTGATAGGCAGCGTTTCATTTCTTTTCTGCATTTTTCTAGTTCACGATTCCAAGTGGAGCTGATGTGAAAGATATAATATAGGATACTGGTTGGAAAAAAACATGAATTCCTGAGTCAACGGACTTGTGTTCAAGTCCCACTTCAACCCTTAGACCAGCCGTGGTCAGGGAAATGCAAATAAGAATGCTATTCTTTTCATTCATTGTATTGGCAAGATTTTAAGCTATTAATGATATAATACACACCTGTTTCTTTTTTTTTTTCCTGGCCTTCCACCAATTCCTTCTGTTCTATGGCAGCAATACCACATACATTTTGCATCCAGCCCTGTTTGAATCCAGGTCTATTCCTGGACTGCTGAGTTAAATGTTCCAGTAAATCCCCTTATTAATTTAAATTTTAAAAACAATAGAGGAGAATTGCACAAGAGCCTGAAAAGAGAAAACGAGCACTTGTCTTAGAGACTCACAAGTCCAGGCACGCTTCCTAACACATGCCTCAGAATCTGCCTATTTCAGGGAAGATCCACACTTCACATCCATTGTCCCAATCACCACCCTGGACATCTTGCCCTGTTCTCCAGACCTGCCCCACGTGCTACGTGGGGCAGCGTGTTGCAATTTCATTCTGAGAAAAGGACCGTGTGATTGGTGAGAGAGACCAAGCTTAATCTCGAGCAGTTAAAGAAGCCTGGAGGTCTGAGTGGGCAGAGCATGTAGGCCCAGACTTGCCAAGTATGTGTGGGTGTGTCCGTGACTCAAATCCTGGAGCTGAGTGGGAATAAAACTAATTTCTGGAGGCAGGTGAAGGAGACTGGGAGGAGGGCAGGACGCAGCTGTCAACAATGGGACTGCAGGCCGTGGGGTCAGAGTCAGATGGCTCCGCAAGCGAGCTCGCATCCTCCCTTCTCCGACTTTTCAGAAAGAATTCTTGCCAGGTCTGGCAGGACGCATGCGGAGACTAAGCGTGCCTGTCCTTGCCCACTTTCTAGTCCCCCTTCATGCTCCAGGCAGGATTCTCTTCCTTTTCCCTGCTCTGACAGCACCCCAGAACACTGGCCTTCTCAACCAAGGTCTCACATGAGAGGCGATGGGGCAGTGGTCCCCGACAGCAGAGATCTCGTCTTGAATCTAATGGCACAGAGGCCGCAGCTGGGAGGCCCAGATACCATGGTTGCTCTGTGAACTTGGGCAGACTAGGCTTGAATGTCAAAGTCTCCGTGTTCTTTGAAAAATAGGCATTGTAAAATCGACTGAACTAGTCGGAGTCAAGGCAAAGTTTCTAGTTCCAGAGGTGGAAGCAAATTCTTCTTCCAAGTGAGCGCAAGCCAGTTAGTCGCCTGGGGTATAAGAAAGCAAAGACCAAAGGCCGCCTCCAGCTTTCCGAGTGCAGGAGGGGAGCAAGCTGGGAGTGAGGGGTCATTTCCTCCACTGCAGACAGTGTTGCACAAGAACCCTGGGGAAGAGGAGGCATGTCTCCCCAGCTTGCCAGTATCTGAAAAAACTGGCTTCTGAACTGCATGAACGTGTGACACTTCTGACACCAAATGTGTGGGTGTTTCCCTGCTCCCACCCCCCCCTTCCACCTCTAAACAAATCTCCTAGTTCTCCAGATTCAGTTCAGTTCTGACACCACCTACCTGGGCAAGACTGCCGTCACTCCTATACCTTCTGACTGAGTGGTGGTAAATCGGGGGTTCCCCTGACCCCCCTCTCAGGTTCAGTCATTGCTAGAATGGCTCACAGAACTCAGGAAAATGCTTTACTTACATTTACCAGTTTACTGTGAAGGACTCAACTCATAGTCAAATAAGATATTCACAAGTCAAATGTAATATTACAGCAGAGAACAACCTATCAAGACTGAGTAGTTTTATCCTGGAATGCAAAAATCGTCCAACATTGAAAAAAAATCTATAAATAAAAATTCATACAAATTAAAAGAAAAACCCTACATATTAATAGGTATTCAAAAGGCAGGTGATAATTTATTAATAGTATCCATTGAAAAATAAGAGCTACTTAAGTACAGTATGATTTACTAAAACACAAAAACAAGTGTTATACCAAGAGTCATAGTGCAGAAGAAGTCATTTGAATTAAAATCAGAAATATGACAAGAATATGTACTATGTCAAATTACTTTTACTTCTACCTTGTTTTGGAGGGTCTAGCTAATGCAATAAAAATTAAATAATCTGTATAACGCACAGAAAAACTATTAGAGTTCCAATTTCAGTAAGTTATTTGGACTTTTTTGTTGTTGGCCCTTTACCTTTATTTATTTATTGAACAATGTTATAACTTAGTGTACATATATTTTGTGTTTCATGTCAACAGATTTAATACTCTTTTCCTTTAGAACTGAGAATTTTGTATCCCCCCTAAAAATGATTTTTCCATTCAAAACTATACAAAACAGTTTTATATTTTTTTTATATTTAAGCTTTGGGTTCATCTGGAATCTTTTTTGGCTTAAGGATCAGTGTTGGGATCCAGATTTATCTTCAAAATGGTTGCCCAACAGTATTTTTTTGGCTACACTTTGTGGCTAGCGGGCTCTTGACTCTGTCCCAGGGACTGGGTCCACATGCTTGGCAGTGGAAGTGCTGAGTCCTAACCCCTGGACTGCAGGGGGTTCCCCAACAACACTCCCCTCACCCTGTTTAAAAAACTTATTTACTTAATTGGAGGCTAATTACTTACAATATTGTGGTGGGTTTTGCCATACATTGAGATGAATCAGCCACGGGTGTACACGTGTCCCCCATCCCCAACCCCCTCCCTCCTCCCTCAGCATCCCATCCCTCTGGGTCATCCCAGCGCACCAGCCCTGAGCACCCTGTATCCTGCATCGAACCTGGACTGGCGATCTGTTTCACATATGGTAATATACATGTTTCAACGCTATTCTCCCAAATCATCCCACCCTCGCACTCTCCCACAGAGTCCCAAAGTCTGTTCTTCACATCTGTGTCTCTTTTGCTCTCTTGTATATAAGGTCGTGTTACCATCTTTCTGAACTCCATATATATGCGTTAGTATACTTCATTGGTGTTTTTCTTTCTGACTTGCTTCACTCTGTATAATAGGCTCCAGTTTCATCCACCTCATTAGAACTGAGTGATATAGCTGAGTGATATTTCATTGTGTACATGTACCCCAGCTTTCTTATCCGTTCTTCTGCTGATGGTCTTATTCATTCATCTGCCGCTGGACATCTAGGTGGCTTCCATGTCCTAGCCATTGTAAACAGTGCTGCGGTGAACCGTGGGGTTACACCCAACACCACTTTTCAAACGATTCTCTTTCTGCCCTGCATTTGGAACGCCAGTCTGACTGTGAAGCGCATTGTGGAGCGCGCTTTGGTCTGCTCCTGTACTCCTGTTTCTTCCTTTGGCAGCTCCGAGGTATTGCGGTGCTTCTGTCTGGATTTTACGTTTTCACTATTTGAAAGAACAGGTTTCTAGAGAGAATCTTCAGTCTTTTCAAATGGGGAGAGGAAGGTGCGAGCAGAGAGGTGGCTGATGCTGCAGAAGGGTGGGGTTGAGACGGATGAAAGCCCAGGAGGCCGAGACAGACAGGGTTTCCTGAGCCGGAATGGGGAGCTGCTCTCGACGGGGTGTGGGGGTGGGGTGTGTGGGGGGGAGCACACCCTGCCGCTCGGAGCAGCCGAGGAGCAAGGGCCGCAGGCTCGCGTTTCTAACGAGTCAGGGAGACGCCAGCCGGGCGCTGTTTCAGAAGTTAAGGTCGGGCTGCGAAGCAGTGTGTGCGATACGAAGGGCTTTGTTCCAGCACGGACCGTCTAAGCCAGCGTGTGCTGATTTGCTTAACAGTCCCTTTCTAGGTCCAGATCTCTTTACAAACAAAACAGGGACTCACAGTCTGAGCAGCAGAGCGAGTCCGACGCTGCCTCTCCTCCTCCCTAGGGGCTTCCCAGGTGGCTCGGTGGTAAAGAGCCCGCCTACCAACGCGGGAAACTCGGGTTGGATCCCGGTCGGGAAGCTCCCCTGGAGGAGGAAGCGGCCGCCCACTCCAGTATTCTCGCCTGGAGAATCCCACGGACAGAGGAGCCTGGTGGGCTTCAGTCCTTGGGGTCACGGAGAGTCGAACGGACAGGGCACAGGCTGGCTGGCTGGCTGACTCCTCCTCCCCAGACTCAGAGGGAGTAAAAGGGCGTATTGTTCCCGTCCACCAGTGAGTTAAGGACTGGAAGTTTTTACCGTGTCGGTCAGAGGCCGGCGGTCACTCATGGCAGAGGAGCGGTCAGGGGCCACTGCTTCACCTGAAGTGCTGTCTCTAAAAAGCACCAGGTCCTGCCTCACCTAATTAGGGAGAAACAACAGGTCCACCAGGTCAAGTCAGCAGGGCCAGAAGTCTCCAGGGGTGAGTGGAGGTCCTGTTACTCCAAACCGCCCCGGGATGGGCGGCGACAGAGCGCTTCTTGTTCCAGGGCTAGCCGGCTATCTTGGCATGAGAACACACCTCTCTTTTGAAAATAACCAGCCCAGAATCAAACACGATGATGTTTGTGGTTTAGTCTGTGAGTCCAGCTCTTGTGGCCCCATGGACTGTAGCCTACCAGGCCCCGTCTGCTGCCTGTGGGATTTGCCAGGCAAGAGTACGGGGGTGGGTTGCCACTGCCTTCTGCAGGGGGTCCTGACTCCGGGGTCGAATCTGGGTCTCCGGCACCGGCAGGCGGGTTCTTACCACTGGGCTGCCAGGGAAGTCCGTCCAACATCTGCATCTAATCCCTTCTGCTGTCTTTTCACTCAAGTGGCGTTGGCCTGGTTTATACTCAAAAATTTAAATAAATTTACTAGATCGATCTCCGCTATGAAAGGAAGAGGCTCTCTTTACAAGATGGCATTTGCCTTTTGGGGTGCTGACCCCAGGGGTGGTTCCTCTGGGGACCCTATCAATGCATTAGGGTAATGGCATTCAGTCATGGTCTCCATATATTGGGAGGGGTGCAAAGGCTTTCCAAGGGGCACCCAAACCCAGAGAGGTTTCCGGAATGAACGCCCTGGGTCTCAACTTCAATATGTATATCTTCCGAAAATTTAATCTGCTTGAGAGTTTGCCTCAGGTCATGTTTTATAACCCCTGGCACACATTCATCATGAATCTCAGTGAGGCTTCTGCCCCCACCCCACCGCGGCCCACCGGCTGTGAACGACCCTGAGAAGAAAGCGGGGACGGTTGGACATGTGGGTGGGGGGCTAAGGACGCCAGTGACTCACAAGGGGCTGATGGGGTTTTGGAAATCAGGGAGCTTCTAGTCAGAGGACAGCAGCTGCCTGTGAGCTTTTAGTCAGACACTTAGTCAGGTGGTTTGTTTTTAGTGACTGACAGCTAATAAGGTAACTTATTTTTAGTGATATATCTTCAAAGAATTTTATCAGTTAAAACTGAGAAGTGTTTAGATAATTGAGCAACATTTTATATCCACGTTCCTTTGGTTTCTATCCATTTATGTGCAGAAAGTTTTCACAATTGTTTTTAAAAAGTGAAAAGAGAAATAAAATTGACATGAAACTAATCTCAGCCTTTTATCCACAGATATGTTTAATAATTGAAGAAAAAACCCAAACCATTAAACAGAACAGACCCGTTCCTCTCTTAAGAGCTTCGTTCCCAGTATACTTTATTGCATTTTGCTTCATACACCTAAATCTGCATCCACATATACGTGTATTTTTTGGGGGGCTGGTGTGGGGTCTTCGTACCCTGACCAGGGATTGAACCCATGCTCCCTGCAGAGAAAGGGGAGGCAGAGCCCTAACCACAGGGCAACCCGGGAATTCCATATTTTGCTTGTATTTTTCACTTAATGTTTTACTTTATACTGTTATTTAATGACTTAAAATATGTAATGTTTAGGTATTTTGATGAACTGAAAATGACTGTAAAGATAATTCCATCTAGAGAAAAATGCTTTTTTTAAACAGAGGTTTATGGTCAAAGGAAATAATTTTTCAATTTCAACTTATAAACCTATTTTTGTTATGGAAATATAAGGAAGATCAATAAAAGACTCTCGGGCATGGAACTATTACATTAGGTTAGAATTCTGAGGGGAAAGGCAAAGTGAAGAGCCAGGGCTCAGATCGCCCCCTCCATGCTGGGTTTGCGAGGCTGGTGGGCACATGAATTCTGCGAGAGCATTTCCCAGAAGACAATTCAGTTCAGTTCAGTCGTGTCGACTCTTTGCGACCCTGTGGACTGCAGCACGCCAGGCCTCCCTGTCCATCACCAACCCGTAGACAATAGGTGTCATTAAACACGATTCCTCAGGCTACCGTTAATTGGCCTCCGTCACTTAGCAGAGAACAAAATGCACTTTCATTTTTCTGTTTCAGGAGAGACCAGGCCACGGGCTGCGTGAGGGTGGGGGTGGGGTGGGGAGTTAGGTCAGCCCAGTAGCTGGAGGTGATGTCCCCTCCACGCCGCCCCCAAGGGTTTAATCTAAGCTCATTAACCAAAATTTATTTCTCATTCACGGGGAACTCGGGAACTCGCTTGACTCAGCAGAGACGGGTGGCAGTGCGTGCGCTTATACGCGTATGTGATCCGCTTCACACAGTCGTTCAGGGCCACGCTGGACACAGGCTCTGATTCTCAACAGTGACATCCAAGTCTGCCTCGGGCGTTAGCATCCTCTCTGCAGACAGAGGGGAGAGGGGATTGCAGGGGCCGAGCCTGGGCGAGGAGGGACGCCACGCAGCCCGCCCGAGACCGCTCCAGCAGCAAGGCCAGGAGCACGGGGTCCTGGAAGAAGGAGACGCTGGCTGGCTTCTCAGCTGGCCGCATCTGCCGTCCGGGGTCGAAGGTTTGGAGAAAGCTGAGAAGGTTGAAAATAGCCACTGGAGCCCGAGGCGAACAGCTGAGCAGGAAAACACGCGCCTACGATTGGCAGCCTCGCGGTCAAGTCCCATCTGTGGGGTGGAGACGCGACCTCCCGCCGCTCACAACAGCAACGAGGTGCGGGGCGGGGGGTGGGGTGGGGGGGTGCGGTTTCATTGGATCTGGGCTGGGACTTTCAGGGGTCAGCGTGGCAGAAGGACAAGGGAACCAGGGAGCTGAGGATATTTTGCGGGTCAGGAAGGCAGTGGGCGTGGCTGATCGGCAGAAAAGGGCTCAGGTGTCTAAAGGTCTTGATGAAACTGAAAAGGGACGTAGTGGGTGGAAGGGAGTCAGTCTGGGAGGCAGAGCTGCCATCCAAGAAGGGTGTGTGCTGTGGACAGGATGTTTGTGTCCCCCGCTCCCCGTAATTCATGCCTTGAAACCCCGACGCCGGTGTGATGGTGTCAGCGGGTGGGTCTTGGGAGGTGATTAGGCGATGAGTGGGGAGCCCCCATGAGCGGGATTAGTGCCCTTAGGAGAGTCCTGAGGAACTGTCAAAGGGTTCCTCCTTTCTCTCCCTCCCTCCCCTTTCCCTCCCTCCTCCTCTCCGGCTCTGATACAATGAGAAAACAGCCATCCACAGCCTTGAAGAGGGTCCTCATCAGAGCCCCACCTCCTCCCACCCTGGTCTCTGACTTCCAGCCTCCAAAACTGTGAGAAATACATCTTTTCTGTTTATAAGATGTTCCCTTATGGCTGCCAGAAAGAACCAAGTCAGTGTTTCAAATTAAGATTTCTGGATTTTGGAAACCCTGGGTAGAGTGAGGGCTTCTCTGGTAGCTCAGCTGGTAAAGAATCCGCCTGCAATGCAGGAGACCCTGGTAGGGGGTACAGGGAGGGCGAGCTTTCCTTTCTTTCCCCAGACATCATCCAGCTGGGTGCTGGCTCCCAGTACACTTCTGTTGTCTTGGCCATTAGAGACTTAAATGATTTGAAAGAGAAGCAGTTAAAAATAATTACTAAGTAGATTTTGTTTCTAAAATATTAAATTCAGTGATGGGTATTTGTATAACAGAAAAAGTCGTTAAAATACATCACTTTTTTCCCCCCAGGGAATTATGTTTCCAGCTCTTTTCTGTATGTTTGTGTTCTGTATAAATAAAAGTGAAGGCATCTTTCACACAGGAGCTGTGGTCTCGGTTTAGCACAATGTTAGACTCTGTCTTGGGGACGGGTGGAAATGAACTCTAGCCTGCTTCCACTCCACGAGGTTACCTTGTACCTGTTACAAACAACGTGGCCTAAAGTGAATGACTGGCAAATAAAAATAAGGGCAGCAGTTTTCAGGTATGATGCCTTCTGTTATATTATTAGACAATATTATCAGTATCCTGATGTTACTTCGTTAACAAAGATCCGCCTAGTCAAAGCTATGGTTTTTCCAGTAGTCATGTACGGTTGTGAGAGTTGGACCATAAAGAAAGCTGAGCACTGAAGAATTGATGCTTTTGAACTATGGTGTTGGAGAAGACTATTGAGAGTCCCTTGGACTGCAAGAAGATCCAACCAGTCCATCCTAAAGGAGATCAGTCCTGAATATTCATTGGAAGGACTGATGCTAAAGCTGAAACTCCAATACTTTGGCCACCTGATGGGAAGAACTGACTCATTTGAAAAGACCCTGATGCTGGGAAAGATTGAATACAAGAGGAGAAGGGGATGACAGAGGATGAGTTGGTTGGATGGCATCACCGACTCGATGGACATGAGTTTGAGTAAACTCTGGAAGCTGGTGATGGACAGGGAGGCCTGTCCCTCCCTGCTGCAGACCACAGAGTTGCAAAGAGTCTGACACGACTGAGAGACTGAACTGAACTGGACTGAACTGATATAGAAATGAGGGCTTTAGAGGGCCTAATTAGAAATTCTAGCAATGATTTTAACTCTAAAGATTAAGAAATAAAATATAATTTAGCCCAAGATAGTCAAATTTCTTTTTTCCTGTAAAACCTTAGTAGGTGTTAGCGAGAGTCTTGTCCAGGTAGGATCCTGTGCAGATTGAAACAACTAATGTGATTATCTTGGCTTAAGTAGTCAAGGAAGCTACGTATTAGTAAATGTCTATATTGCTCAGATGTGAGCATTGAGGAATTCCAGAAAGAGACTGTGCTAGAAGATTCTATCTACATGTTTTCCTATGCTCTTCTTGCTATATTTAAGCTCAGCTTTAAAATCAGATGCAAAAAATATTTTTGTGTTGACTTCAAATCTTTCATCATTTAGAACAGAAAGAAGTTGACTGCTGAATGTTTAATGCAAGCACGGTGGGGCGAGTTGCTTTCGGTCCTTCTTCCTTCTTTCTGTGTGATTACCAGTCCTCAGTGGGAAGTTGGAGATGATCTAGTCACGACCTACCACCCAGATCTGCAGTGCAGCTCTCCCCTTGCATGAACCTGAGTGGGGTGAGAAATCAGAGGTTTGGGTGTGACTTAGAATGCTTCCTCTTCTTTTAGGGACAAAAACATCTTTAAGGAACATATTAGAGCCCAAGAACTTGGACGGTTAAAGGTCCGTAAAATCAATGTTAAAAAATCAAAAATTCACAAAATCCTCATTTCTTGGGAAACAAAAAAATTTTTTCATTCCAGCCTAGGCCCCAAACTTAGGTTATTTAAAAAAAGTCTCTACAACTTTTTCTTGTCTTTGTGGTAAGCACTGCTGTAAATTCAATTGCTGGAATATATAATGTCTGAAATTTTCACTCTCCTTACATGAAAAGACAGTCTAGACTTTCAATTTGTAATTTAATCACATGGCTTTGCTCTTTTAATCTTAGAATAAAGAGAGCTGTCCTCTGTTTTCTATAGTATTATTCATTTGTTAACTGAAGCCAAGAAGCATTGAGAGTTAGAAGTCAGCATGACAGAGGTAAGAAAAACTGAAGCCTGTCCTGTAACTGCAAAGGGGGCAGATCGTGAAGTGCATGCCTGAAGAAAGCTCTGCTCCTAAAGGATGGACAGGTGATGGATTTCCCCAACAGCCTGCAGCCTTTTTTTTTTTTTTTTTAAATCAAGGAGCTGTCTTTGGTTTTTCAAAGAAAAAAAGCTTAACAAACAAAAATGAAGAGCAACAACAGTAGTGTGCCTCACTATCCCCAGAGAAGAAGTTGTTCAGGGCTTAGATGTAATTTCAGTTATTAAAAAAAAATGAAATGGAAAAAAGCCCCCGTTTTTAAAAGGATAACTTGGAGTACTGGTATTTGGCCTCGGAACACAGTACACATGTTTAGACACTGTGGACTTCCGGAAGAGAGGTGATCCCTAAAGAATGTTTTTCTCGTTGATCAGTTTCCCGGGTTGGACGATGCTCCCTGCATAGTCATGCCCATTGGCGCCTCAGAATAGCCCTCATTTGGAAACATGGTCTTTGCAGATGTGATGAGTTAGGCTAAATTGGGATCATACTGGATTAGATGGGGCCCTAAATTCGATGACTGGTATCTTTATAAAAATGTCATATTGGGAATTCCCTGGTGCTGTCATGATTAGGACTCAGGTCCCTAAGATCCCACAAGCCTCAGTGGTATGGCCAAAGAAATGGTCATATCAAGACCCAGAGATGTAATGAAGAACTCCACGAGAGGACAGAGGCAGATGCTGGCGTGATGCGTTTACAAACCAAGAAACACAGGCCACTGCCAGAGCTGAGGAAGAAGCAAGGCAGGGGTCTTCCCTAGAGCTTTCAGATAAAGTATGGCTCTGTTGATGCTTTAATTTCAGACTTCTGACCTTCAGAACTGTGAGAGGATAGTTTTCTGTTTTTTTAAGCCACCAAGTTTATGCAGATGACAGCACCCTTATGGCAGAAAGTGAAGAACAACTAAACAGCCTCTTGATGAAAATGAAACAGGAGAGTGAAAAAGTTGGCTTAACACTCAACATTCAGAAAACGAAGATCATGGCATCTGGTTCCATCACTTCATGGGAAATAGATGGGGTAACAGTGGAAACAGTGACAGACTTCATTTTTTGGTGCTCCAAAATCACTGCAGATGGTGACTGCAGCCAGGGAATTAAAGGACATTTACTCCTTGGCAGGAAAGTTATGACCAACCTACATAGCATATCCAAAAGCAGAGACATTACTTTGCCAACAAAGGTCCCTCTAGTCAAGGCTAGGGTTGTTCCAGTGGTCATGTATGGATGTGAGAGTTGGACCATAAAGAAAGCAGAGCACCAAAGTATTGATGCTTTTGAACTGTGGTGTTTGAGCAGAGTCTTGAGAGGCCCTTGGACTGCAAGGAGATCCAACCAGTCCCTCCTAAAGGAGATCAGTCTTGAGTTCATTGGAAGGACTGATGTTGAAGCTGAAACTCCAATACTTTGGCCACCTGATGCGAAGAGCTGACTCATTTGAAAAGACCCTGATGCTGGGAACGATTGAGGGTGGGAGAAGAAGGGGACGACAGAGGATGAGATGGTTGAATGGCATCATCAACTCAATGGACATGAGTTTGGGTAAACTCTGGGAGTTGGTGATGGACAGGGAGGCCTGGAGTGCTGCAGTCCATGGGGTCGCAAAGAATCAGACATGACTGAGTGACTGAACTGAATTAAACTGAAGTTTATGGTACTTTGTTATGGCCCTAGGAAACCAACATACCGAGTAAAATATGGAGATGATGGCGACATTTTTCTAAATGTTATAATGACCAGCCTGGACCAACTCAAGATGCTTCCTGCTTGAGGAGTGAAGTTCACAGGTTCTTTGGTTCAGGGTTTACCAGAAGGGAGCTAATAGCTGTTGTTGGTCAGTCGCTCAGTTGTGTCTGACTCTTTGCGAGCCCATGGACTGCAGCACGCCAGGCTTCCCTGTCCTTCACTATCCCCCGGAGTTTGCTCAGATGTCCACTGAGTGGATGATGCTATCCAACCATCTCATGCTCGGTCACCCTCTTCTGCCCTCAATCTTTTCCAGCATCAGCATCTTTTCCCATCAGCTGACTCTTCGGATCAGGTGGCTGAACTATTGTAGCTAATAGACTTCCCTTCAAATAGAGAAATAATGTTCTACTTTAAACACAGTCATGTTTGCCATGCTTCATGTTATCTTTAGCTTCAGTAAATTAAACTCTACCTAGAAACATCATACACTGCAGCCCCTGAAAATATTTCCTTTCATAATTTGATTTTGCATATTCCTTCATCTCCAAGGTCAGCCTTATATGGATGCATGGTGTCTAATTTTAATTTCAGCTAACGGTTTCAAAAGTTGTGCTTTGTTCTCCTACGAATGCAGTCCAAACTGTTCCGTTGCTTCTTTACCAAACCTTACGAGGCTATGAAGGAGCTTCTCTGGTAGCTCAGCTGGTAAAGAATCCGCCTGCAATGCAGGAGACCCCAGTTTGGTCCCTGGATCGGAAAGATCCCCTGGAGGAGGGCACGGCAACCCACTCCAGTGTTCTCGCTTGGAGAATCCCCGAGGGATGATCCATCGCAGTAGAAATGCAAGCAGAAGTGTTAGTCATCATTTTGCTAATAGTTCTCTCCTGCTTTCGTTAGACTCCATTTCTTCTTTGCCCTCGTGTACTTTTTTGTTTTAGGGACTTTCTTCTGAGTGTTACTGTGAGAAGGGAGTTATTATGACCCTGTTTACACGGAGAATAAGGGACTTGCTCTAAATATATTTTTCCTATCAGTGTGTAGGTCTTCGAGTTGGATTTTGTGCCAGCTCTTTCTCTTATTCTCAGCCCAAATCTCTTCCTTTGGGACTCTTTAATTTCCTTTTATATTCCATGTTCATAATAAGTATGTGCCCTGAAATGACCAACCAACATTGTCTTTGAAAATGGGTCTCAACATAGTGAAATAAGACGGAATGGCAAAATAGAGTTCTTTCCTTACACTGATTTACAGCCAAGACGGACGCTAAAGACCATTGGCTAGGTCTGGCCATGAATCTACATATCCAGACAAGCATAGAGGTTTGTCTTTTGGTGATACTTACCCTGAAACCCAGTGAAATTTAGTCTAAGACCTGGTTTAATGTTTTGATTTTTCTGTCCTGTGCTCCAATCTTGTTGTAAGCACGGAGCTATAAGGCTTTTTTGAGAAAGCATTTGAGAGGTGAGGGAATAACATAACTGTGTCCCATGGTTAGACGATCTGAAACTTCGCCTGTGAAGTGAATGCCTGTGCTTGACATGTTCTTGGAAATACAGACAACTTTCATGGAGAGAAATTAAGCATAACGTTTTAAACTTACCAGCCAGCTAATGCAGGAAGTGTGTTAGATTTGTGTAGCCAGGACTTCAGAAATTGAGAGATCTGGGATCTCATGTACGTATCTTTTTAATGGTAGCTCCAACTGGTAGCTGTTAAATATGGTCAATCCAGAGAAAATAAGAGGAAAGAGAATTACTACAGTGGGATGGTGCCTTTAAATATAGCAAAACTTACTAGTGATTGTCTTGAGAGGCGGATGGCCTCCTAGGTCACTAATTCTGTGGACTCTGTGAAAGAGAACAGAGATGAGTGGCCAAAATCAAGGCATAAAGAAGGGAAACAAACAGCAGGGGTTGCAGAATGCCCCTCTGGGTCATGACTACCACCCAACATGTTATCATCCTGGCCATCATTTTTTCTATAGAGTATTTTAAGTAACTGAATAATTTTTAGAAAATGAGTGATTTGTAGAGATGTGGATGGACCCAGAGTCTGTCTTATGGAGTAAAGTAACTCAGAGAAAAACAAATGTCATTTATTAATGCATATATATGGAATCTAAAAAATGGTACAGATGAACATGATTCCAGGGCAGGAATAGAGGCATGGATGTTGAGACTGGACGTGTGACCACAGTAGGGAAGGGGCGGGCGGAACGAATTGAGAGATTAGGATTGACACACATACACTACCTCGTATAAAGTGGACGGCCAGTGGGAAGCCGCTGCGTAAATTGGGGAGCTCAGCTCCGTGCTCCAGGAAGGACCCTCCTCCAGGGGACCTTCCCAACCCGGGGAGCGAACCTAGGTCTCCCACACCGCAGGCGGGTTCTTTACCAGCTGAGCCACCAGGGAAGCGCCTAGGATGATCTATAAAGTATTAATAAGTTCCATCTGTTGGGGGAATTTTCCTTCCTTCACTTCTATAGAGAACCAATTATTTTCTTAGACTGGGGATGGTATTGTGTTCTAAAGATGGTTCTTAGACATTGAATATCTCTTTATATCAAGTTAAACTTTAGTTTGCAATTGTGATGGAAAGAAAAAGTCCTGTAAAATATTGCACGTCGCACCCAGTAATGCACATTTTGCAGCCCAACCAGTCGATGACGCATGGAGACGGGCACCTGAGCTCCATCGCCTGACAATGATGAGCTTTGTGTTTGCCCAACTCACAACTCATCTGACTAAAAACAATACTTAACCTCAGTGTTTTTCTGTCATTTCAGGATCCCTCCCACTGTACCGCAACGTGTCACACTTAAGAGGGGAATTGAAACGAGGGGAATTTTTACTGTTAATAAGTGTAAGAAATACTGTTTGCTTCATGGCACGATTTCTATGCTTTCTAACTATGCGAACCCTACACAGTTTGTGCATCTTGTCTTTCTCTGGCCTAGCTTTTTGGGCAGCCTCCACTGCAACTCTCAGGACACAGTCAGCGTTTAACAAGGAGAAAGACACCCGGATATTGGCTCCTGGGTCCCAAGGTGTCCACCAGTGACTGCAGCACTTGGGAAAGCCGTTCTTCGCTTCTGCTTTTGTAGGGCTGAGCTATGCAGCTAACAAAGCACTGTAGCTTTTAGATGTTATATGTTGAATTTTGGCAGTGTGTTATTAAGTCTGTAAGAAGAAACATCAAAATAGAAATAATTGAAACTTAAGCATGAAAAATTTGAGTCAAATAGTGTCTCAGGGGAGAAGTAAAAAATTCAAAGCTATTCATAACGGCAGGCTTTCATATGGCTTGTGTACCTAGCATTTGTATGTATCTATGTGTGTGTGTGTTTGTTTATTTTACTTGTTTTCATGTATATATTTGAATTTAATTTTGTTTAGATTGGGGTATAGTTGCTTTATAATGTGTTAGTTTCAGGTGTACAGCAAAGTGGTTCAGTTATACACATACATATATCATTATTTTTCAGATTCTCTTCCCGTATAGATTATAGAACCTTGAGCAGAGTTGCCAGTACTAGCCAATAGTCTTATTAATGATTTTATATATAGTAGCGTATATACGGTAGTGTATATACGGTAGTGTATGTACGGTAGTGTATATAGAAGGGTAATATGTTAATCCCAAACTGCTGCTTTAGCTCTCCCCCAACCGTTCCTCTTTGATAACTGTATTTGTCTGCGAAGTCTGTGAGTCTCTTTCTGCTTTGTAGACAAGTTTGTTTGCGTCATCTTTTTAGTTTCCACAGGTATGTGATGTCCTGTGATGTTTTTCTTTCTCTCTGTGATTTGCTTCACTCAGTATGATGATCTCTCGGCCCACCTCTGTGTGTGGGTCTGTGTACCTTTAGCGGGTAGACNTGGGGGGGGGGGGGGGGGGGGGGGGGGGGATGTTTGCTAAGACTGTCAAAACAAAGGCGCACAGACGAGGCAGCTTAACGGAAATTAGTTTTCTGGAGGCAGCAGTCTGCAGCCAAGGTTGCGGCGAGGCTGGCTTCTCCCGAGGCTTCTCTCCTTGGCTTGCAGACGGTCGTCTCCCCCCAGGTCGTCATACGGTCTTTATCCTGTGTGTGCCGTGTCTAACTCTCCTCTTCTTAACGGCTATCAGTCAGGTTGGATTAAGACCCACTTTAATAACCTCATGTTAGCTTAATTACCTCTTTAAATGCCCAGTCTCCAAGTGCCATCATATTCTGAAGCTCTGGGATTAGTACTTTAACCTGTAAGTTTTGGGGGGGACACAATTCAGTGCATCCCAGTGGGTATATAGCTTTAACAGCTTTACTGAGGTGTAATTTGTGTGCTATAAATTTTACCCACTGGAAGTTCAGTGAGTCTTAGTACATTTGTATAGCTCTGTGACCATCCACATGGTCTTGTCCTAAATCTCAGAGAGCACAATGATGTAATGGGAGTTTTGAATGGCAGCCCAATTGTTACATTCTAAATTCCTGACTAAAATGTATGTTCTAATAAAGGGTTAAAACGTGAGCAAGAGGCAGGAAACGTGGGAAATCTCTGCACCTTCCCTTCAATTTTGCCATGAATCTAAAACTGCTCTTAAAAAAAAAAGTCTTGATGAAAGCAAAGCAAAACAAACACAATTGCTTCTTGGCCTGAAATTTTTCATAATCAGTGAGAGTCTGAACCACTGGGTCATCCACTGTGCTTCTTCATGTAAGGCTGAAGGCACAGTCCCAAACAGTGGAGGGTTTCATCTAACTGCTGAGAGTCAGTTTGATACAGCAGTAAGAGCACTGGACCCGGAGCCGAGAGGCCCAGGTTTGCTCTGGGTCCCATACTTTCCCCCACGTCCTCTCAAAAAACCTCTGATCACCATTTGCGGTTGATATAAGCATCAAAGGAGATTATGTAGGTTAAACTCCTTGCCAATTATAAATTGCAAGGGGAGTGTGAAATGTTCTCACATTTTCAAGAGAAATAAAATGGAGTCCCTGATAAAACAGAATTAAAAGACTCTTTTGAACTGTTAACAATTTATTCAGTTACTTGGAAACAAGTATCTTGCTAGACCCTCAAACTTTATTATTTAAAAAAAAATGTTGAAGTATAGTTGATTTACAGCGTTGTGTTAATGTCTGCTGTATAGCAAAGCGATTCAGTTATATACATGTATATACACACATTCCTTTTCACATTCTTTTCCGTTATAGTTTATCACAGGATATTGAATGTAGTCCTCTGGGCCACCCAGTAGGACCTCGCTGCCTCTGCATGCTCTACGTACCAGTTTGTGTCCGTTGCCGCCAAGCTCCCAGCGCAAGCCTTCCGCTGTCCTCCTCCGTAGCAGCCACGACGCTCTTCTCTATGTGTGGGGTCTGTTCCTAGTTTGTAAATGAGTTCACCTGGGGCGTGTTTTAGATTCCACATATAAGTGAGGTATGGTACTGGATTTCTGTCTGACTTGTCTCACTTGCTATGATAATCTCTGGGTCCGTCTGTGTAGCTGCAAATGACACTCTTTCATTCTTTTCCATGGCTGAGTAGTCTGTCCATCTTGGTCATCTGATGCAGAGGGCTGGGACACTGGAAAAGTCTCTGATGCTGGGAAAGACTGAGGGCAGAAGGAGAAGAGGGAGTCAAAGGATGAGATGGCCGGATGGCATCAGCGATGCAATGGACGTGAACTTGGGCAAACTTCCAGAGATGGTGAGGGACAGGGAGGCCTGCAGTCCGTGGGGTCGCAGAGTCGGACACGCCTGGGTGGCTGAACACCAGCACGGGTGTGTGTGCCGCACCTCCCGGGGTGTCCACCCGTCCGTGGACAGCTAGGTTGTCTCCACGGCTTGGGTCGCTGTGCGCATAGAGGTGCCTGTGTCGTTTTGAATCACACTTTTGTCCAGATGTGTGCCTAGGAGAGGGTTTGCTGGGTCATATGGCAACTCCATTCTTAGTTTTCTGAGGAACCTCCGTAGGGTTTCCATGGCGACTGCGCCAGTTTACAGTCCTGCCAACAGTGTAAGCGACTTAGCAGCAACAGCAGCAGCGGCGGCGGCGGCGGCGGCGGCGTAGGGAGGTAGGACCTTAAACTTGAAGCTGGCTTGAGTGAGGGAGTCACTCAGTTGTGTCTGACTGTTTGCGACCCCGTGGACTATACGGTCCACAAATTCTCAAGGCCAGAATATGGGAGTGGGTAGCCTTTCCCTTCTCCAGGGCATCTTCCTGACCCAGGAATTGAACCGGAGTCTCCTACATTACAGGCAGATTCTTTACCAGCTGAGCTATCACGGGAGCCCCTGGTTTGGTTTAAACGGGCTTGGTTTAAATTGGTTTGCAATCTAATTATTCACGTGCCAAACCACCTAAAGAAACTGGCTCCAAAGCACAGAGAGATCAAGGTATATGTTGACTCTTAACAAATCGGGTCCACGGACAGGACTCATATTTCATAATACTTTTAAGTATATCTCTTATTAGATTGCATTTACTTCACTGGGAAAGCTGTTTTCAGTTTGAAGTTTCCTTTGCTTTTGCTCCCAACAGTCTCTCCTGAAAGAGACCTGTATTGTTTAAGAATAGAGTGTGAAAAAGGGAAAGCCATTTTACTCTACCGTGCATCTCAACGCAGATGAGGCTGACTTCAGTCAAAATACTCTGATGCTAAAGTCGTACTTGGGTCTTAATGGAAATATATGTAGTGAAGCAGATCTACAGCGAATCGATTTCTCATTAAGTGGCTTCCTCAGCACCCGTCATTTTCACAGAGAGTTTTGGTGCTTGGAGCAACGCACAGGAGTAGAAGCTAGGCTCCTCAGCAGACGGGAAGAGGACATGCAACAGAAGGCGTGAGCACGGGAAGCGTGTGGGGGTAGGTGGGGTGGTTCTTAGGCAGATGTTTGAGGAAAGGATGTTAATCCCACACAGCTGTCAGTGCTCACGGATTTTTTTTAGCTTTTGTGAAAGAGTTCACTGAGGGGTTGAGTGTGCCCACTGTGAACCAGTGACGATTGTGACTCGAAGTACGAGGAAGTACTGGTCAATTATGTTTAGAACTGAGGACCATCAGTTCTTAGATTGAATCACTCAAATTCTAAAACACTGGTGTATTCTGAAGACCGTGAAATTTTATATACGTGATGAAACGTCTTTCTTTCTGAATGAATTTGCTTTTTCAAATGGAAACCATTAGCAGAGCGTTGAGCCATAGGTGGAAAGAAATCAGATAACAGAAAGTTCTGTTCCTTTCCCTAGCACGTTAATTTTAAGTACTCTTTTTACAAACAGGTCTGTCTTAATGAGCTTGCTTTTCCTTTATTAAAGCTGAAGTCCAGCCTGGTAATGGGGCACAGTGTCTTAACACACATGCTGTCTTCTGGAAAGCCACTGAAAACAGCTGGAGCCAGGAGTCCCGGATACCAAGGCCATGGCTAAGTGATAAAAGACAAGGGGAGGGTCCAGCTGCAGCATCTGCATTAGATGTGTGCCTCAAGGGAAGAGCAAAATGGTCTTTCTTCAGAATCCATAGAGTGTATTTCGCTCTGTTGATAAAGGTGGGAGAGAGATGCTGGAATTATTTTAGTTATTAAGAGTTATGTGTGATTATGCTCATTAAAAACAAACATGGGTGGAACCTCAGAAGTCAGAAGTGGTACCAAGGCAGTGCATGCCTTTTGAACATTTAAGGTAAATCCAAAATCTGCTTCTGAAACCCCTAGCAAGTTTTGAGGTTGGTGAAATTGACCTAAGCTTTGTCTTCTGTTTCTAATCCGAAACTCTGCCCTTAATTCTTACTAATTTTAAAACAGGAGTGAATAAAAACCTGACATTCTTTCCAAGCCCAAGTTTCCCACACTGTGGTTTCTTTTTATTAAAATTGTCTCTAACAGTCCCCTCTAGATGCTTCTGATTAGTGAGAGGTGGTATATTATAAAGGCACCTACTTCTTACCGAGATTTAGACAAGTGTGTTAAGCAGTCAGTTTACCCCCGAACAGTGTCACAGGGGAAGCTGGGTTTGTGGTGATCACTCTGAGCAGTGTTCCTTGTAAGCAGCGGCCGTGAACTTGGGAAGTCACATGCTTATTTTCTCGGCACGGTTGCGTGTTCCTGAACTAAAAAAGCTGCTGGTGCCCTCCAGGTTTCAGATGGTGCCCGTGAGTCCGTCCTCATTCTTAGGGTGTCAGCCCTTCCCTGGTGGCTGGGAGACAGTTCCTCTTTGGTAGCAGCGTGGGTCGGCCGTTCCCTTATCTCGGTGCAGCTGCTGCCCGTGGAGACTCTGAGGACATCTCTGTAGGTGGGATAAGCCGGTGCAGGCGGAGGGGCATCTCCTAGGGAGTGGTCCCCGAGGAACACTTGCAGGGAAGAGGGGAGAGGCAGGAAAACCTCAGTCTACTGGCGACCTTCAGTAGAAGCAGTGAGATAAACTACAAATCAGTCTTAAACACAGTAAGGGCCAAGTTTCCTAAGTCAAACTGGTGCTCAGTTATGCATGTCGAAAACTCGCGTCCTAAGGAGGGAGACAGATTTCTAAATATGACTCACTAACATCAATGTGTGCTTGTGTTTTTGTTCAGCAAATGTTTATTATTGTCAGATACAGTCCTAGGATCCTGTTAATTATTAGAGCGAGTGAAAGCCGCTCAGTTGAGTCCGACTCTTTGCGGCCCTTTGGACTATACAGTCCATGGAATTCTCCAGGCGGGAATACTGGAGTGGGCAGCTGTTCCAGGGAGGCTGAGCCGCCAGGGAATTATTAGAAGATCATGAATAAGACACGATCTCTGTCAAGGTGGGACACAAATTAATAAAGGTCTTAATCTCAAAGGAGTATTTGAATGATTTTCTAAAAGCATTCTTTAGGAAATGTCATTATAAACACAAAGTATACACATGAATTGTAAATCTTTTAGTGGCTTCATCACGAAACATTAAACATGAAGAGATATATATATAACAGTTAATATTCATTTGCTAAACTATAGTACTATGATATCAACTGTATATTAAAGTAAGCTCATCTCTATCAGTGAAAATATGCATTTTTTTCCACTTTGATAATACTTGACAAAGACAACTAATAATTTGTAATAGAATTTTCTATTTTGTATTGGGGTAGAGCTGATTAACAATGTTGTGATAGTTTCAGGTGGACAGCAAAGAGCTTCAGCTGTGCATATACAGGTGTTCATCGTCTCCCAAACCCCCCTCCCACCCAGGCGGCCGTGTAACAGGGAGCAGAGTTCCTGTGCTACGGTAGGTCCTGGTCAGTTATCCATTTTATTTTAAATGTTCATTTATTTTTGGCTGCGTCGGGTCTTGGCTGTGGCCCAAGGGCTCCTGTCTAGCTGCGGCTCAGTAGTTGTGGCGAGAGGACTTGTTGCCCTGTGACATGTGAAGTCTTAGTTCCCTGACCAGGGGTCAAACTCACGTCCCCTGCACTGGAAAGTGGATTCTTAACCCCTGGGCCCCCATGGAAGTCCCTAGTTATCCATTTTGAATCTAGCAGTGTGTACGTGTTGATCCTAGGCTCCCTAAATACCTCTTCCCTCCGTCTTTCCCACCCAGCAGCCATAAGCTCATTCTCTAAGTCTGTGAGTCTGTTAAGACAGCTAACCTTTAAAAGTCTTACTAGGACCCCTGGATTTAGTTGGATTTATACAGATGAGCACTTGGTTAAATCTGAAGGTAGTTGGAAATTTCCTAAGAAACTCGATATCCTTTAACGCAATTAGCTTTCACCTGCACTTGACTTTAGACTGATGAGTACCGCATCTGGATCTCCTTTGTAAGTATTTTCTTGTTCTCATAAAAGAGAAATAGAAAACAGTTACTTAATCTTATGCTTCGCAGGTGATGCTAGTGGTAAAGAACCTGCCTGCCGATGCAGGAGATCTAAGAGACGTGGGTTCGATTTCTGGGTCTGGAAGATCCCCTGGAGGAGGGCATGGCAACCTACTCCGGTATTTGTGCTAAGAATGCCATGGACAGAGGAGCTTGGCGGGTCCATAGGGTTGCAGAGAGTTGGACGTGACTGAAGAGGCCTAGCACGCATGCACACATTCTTATGCTAAGAACAAGCAAGTTCATGAACACAAATTCGGTAGCAATGACAGTAGCTTCAACTTCTGAGCATGTGAGTCCTGACTGCTCACGTGGGGCTGAGCCGCCAAGGAGGCACCAGCGTGGACGCTGAATCTCCTCCCTAAAACTCCGGGTGGCACCTTTATTACAAGATCAGATATAGACACTGAGGTCTATAAGTGAGAGCTGTCATTAACGTTTTGGATTAAGGACAAGCCCAGAGAAATGACTAGAATTCTTGAGTCTTTGTCGTTGTTAAAAAAGACATTTTATTTTAGACTTTATTTTGTATTAGGGTATAGCAGATTAACAATGTTGTGACCGTTTCAGGTGAACAGGGAAGGCACTCAGCCATGCATATACAGGTGTCCATTCTCCCCCAAATGCCCCTCCCATCCAGGCAGCCACGTAATACTGAGCAGAGTTCCCGGAGCTACAGTAGGTCCTTGTTGGTGATCTATTTTAAATATAGCCATGTGTACATGTCCATCCCAAAGTCCCTGACTCTCCCTTCCCCCTGGCAACTGTAAGTTCATTTTCTAAGTCTGTGAGTCTCTTTTGTCAGTAACTTCATTTGTAACGTTTCTTCTTAGATTCCACATATAAGGGATGTCATACGATATTTCTCCTCTGTCTGACTTACACACTCAGAATCCTTGAGTCTTAACAAGCTGTTCTGATCCTTGGGTCTGGCTTTCCTCTAAATTAAGTCATGGAGCATAATTTTGTCTAGAAGAGAAATTCTGTTCTTTAAAGCTTAACCTCCACTCCCAAAATCTACTCAAGGCTACATCCAAGTACCATGTGTCCAAGAGAAGCATCTTTAAAGTCTTCACCCAGTACTAAGTGCACTGGATTTAAGGTGCAACGGGATAACTAGCTGTGGAAATAAAACATGCAGGATGTAGACATACATTTAAATTTTTGTTAACTTATATTCAAGCTAAAAAACTGTTAACCCTGTTCTTAATTGTAGTTTAGAATAGATCATAAAAGACTGTCCCAACCTCCAACTTTAATCAGGTCACTAATCAGAGTGAAAATTTTTTAAACAAAAAAATATCTACACAATTCTGCTGGAAGAGGCCTCCCTCAAGATACACATTTGTTCATCTTCCCCCCACCCCGCTCTGGTCACTGTTAAGGCCAACATTTTCAAGTTTCCAGAATGTTTTACGACTGGTAATTTCAGAGCTTTCTCAAGTAGGTCAGAAGAAAAAAATCCTTTAATGGTGATCTTCATGCCCTGCTTTGATGGCAGGAAGCAAAGAATAACCACTTTGTGCTACGCCACACTTCATTTAGTGCTTTGAGAAACAGTGTGCGTAATTCAGACTCAAGGTGTTTAGTCTTATAATTAGTCACAGAGTAGCAGAAACCTTTGCACTTTCTGCTTCCTAAAAAGTGCATTCGGCTCTTAACCGCTTCTATTCTGATGGCTCTGATTTTGTCTGTACTGAAGTGACTTTCACATTTCTTGACTGCTGAGAGCTGCATAAATTCCTTGGTGTCCAATGTCCAGAGACGCTATGCCGTGGAATGGGAGACAGCCCTATTTCCAGAAGAATATGGGACATATGGACGACAGCGTCTTTGGTGTGTGGCTCCTGGGAGGCGTGAGTCAGATGTTGAAATATTGGTACCCCCGGGACATTTCCTTTAAAAAATTTTTTTTTAAATTAAAAGACAAATTTTTCACCTGAAGTTTGGTTGACTTGCAATTGTGTTAGTTTCCGGTGCATATCAAGGTGACTTAATTATATACATGGATGGGTTTTCCCCATTATATATATATATATATATATATATGGGTTATTTCCCATTTTAGGTTATTATAAGACTTAAATATTGTTCTCTGCTCTATACAGTAGCTTGCTGTTTTCACATTTTATATATAGTAGCATGTATTTTTTAATCCTAAACTCCTAATTTATCCCTCCTCACCCCCTTTCCTCTTTGGTAACCATAAGTTTGTTTCTATGTCTGTGACTCTATTTTTGTTTTGTAAATAAGTTCATATGTATCCTTTTTTTTAGATTCTACATGTAAGTGACATCATATGATATTTGTCTTTGTCTGACTTCTCTTAGTATGGTGATCTCGAAGTCCATCCATCTTGCTACAAATGATGTTATTTTACTCATTTTTATGGCTGAGTAATATTCCATCACACACACACACACACACACACACACACACACACACCACGTCTTTTTTATTCATCTGTTGATGGATATTTTGTTGCTTCTATATCTTGGCTATTATAAACAGTGCTGCTAATAAAGGGGTATATGGATCTTTTAGAAGTAGAGTTTTTATCCTTCCTGGGTATATCCCTAGGAGTGGGATTGCTTAATCATATGGCAACTCTATTTGTAGTGTTTTAAGAAACCCTCTAGGACATTTAAATGGTTTAGGGGAATAACCGGGAAGAATCATTTATTCCAAATACGTCACACAATCAAGTTATGTTTATCTGTTCAAATATTTTATTTCAAAAATATTGAAATAGTTCAGACATATAGAAAAAGAATACATTTGTTCATTTAATAAATATCTTTTGCGAGTCTACTACATGCCGACGACTGATCTCCAGCTTAGGATATGTCAGAAAACCCTATAGACAAGATCCCTGCCTTCATGGAGAATGTGTTCTAGCAGAGGAGAGAGGCAGAAAAGAATTACTGCACAGACAGCCTTGACTAGCTGACAGGGAACAAGAGGAACTGGATTTAGACGCCCCTTTGTGGTGGTGAGCAAGAAAGCAGGATGTGTGTGTGTAGCTGTTGGTGGGGGTGGGGTGGGTGTCGTCAGGGAGGCTCAGGAAGTTTCCTGGGGTCCATGTTCTCTCCGAAGTAGAAGCAGGGTCAGCAGATAGTGAGGATGGGGAGGGGCTGTTGGAGATTTGAGGACAGAAGCTGAAGGTGTGAAAAGTTTATCTATTTAGTACAAGAGTACTATGTAACAGATGCTTATAAACTGCAGATCTAACAGATACTATTTTGCCATAGTTGGTTCAGATTTCTTTTAAAATAGTTACGGAGAGAGTCAAAGGAACTCCCCACTAATCCTTGTATGCTTTCCACCCTTCCGAAGATGACCATTCTCTTGAAGCTGGTCTGTGTGATACCCAAGCAAGTTATTCAAATGATTACTGTTTAAGCTGGATCTGAAGTTGTTTGTTTCTCTGAGAAACTGAAATGAACAGGGTTTCCCTGTTCAGGGAAAACCCTCCCCCACCCCCCACCCCTGCCNCTGCATCATTTTACCCACGCACGTGTATAACTCAGTGATGTTACATCTCACGTACTGAGCAGTCTGCATCATTTTACCCACGCACGTGTATAACTCAGTGATGTTACATCTTACACGAGGCTGTGTCCCCAGCACCACTATCCATTTCTAAACTCTTTTGTCCTCAACATAAACTCGGTACTCATTAGACAACAACCCCCTTTTCTCCCTTCCCCTCCCATCAACCGGGGACAACCCATTTCTGCTTTCGGGCTCCATGAATTTGCCTCTGCTAGGGACCGCACATAAATGGAATCATGCAATATTCATACTTCTGTGTCTGGTTTATTTCACTTAGCATAATGGTTTCAAGGTCCATCCATGGTGTGAAGTGGAGTTGCTCAGTCGTGTCGGACTCTTTGCCACCCCATGGACTGTAGCCTACCAGGCTCCTCCATCCATGGGGTTTTATAGGCCATAGTATTGGAGAAGGAGTGCCATTTCCTTCTCCAGGGGATCTTCCCAAACCAGGGATCGAACCCAGATCTCCCACATTGTAGACAGACGCTTTACTGTTTGAGTCACCAGGGAAGTCCATGGTGTAGCATATACCTAAATCTCCTTTTTATGGCTGCTGATATTTTTGGCAGGCCTTTAGCATCATATAACCTTATTGCAACAGTCAAAGCGTAGGTACCGGGGCACAAGGAAAAAACCCTGGTGATGTTTTCTATTTTCCTCTTCATGGCCCCATGTCTATCTCCCGTAGTTGCCAGCAAAAATCGATCTTCCGTAAATACTTCTTGAGCTCTTTCATGAGCATCACCTATAAGCCACAGTGAGTTGATACAGTAAGGCAGGACCCTGTTCCCAGCTGTGTATCAAGACCCTGGAAGCCTGCCAGGCTCCTGGCCCTGAGACCATGCTTGCCATGAATTCTCTGGGACATGGGCTGAGTGGGCAGGTGCAGAGGAAGATGGCAACTGGATATCAAAAGCAGCTGCTGCTTGCTGACCGGAAATGGCCATCACAAGTGGAGGGTCGAGCAGAAATGTTTTGGTAATGGTTTCTTCAGCTTCCCTCCTTGAAAAGAAACAATCTTTAAAATGACAGAGCCTCCAAAAAGAGAGTACACATATTACAGTAATTGTATGTGGGATTTTAGAACAGTGCATTCTGCGACTTAATGGATGGATGACCTTTGAAGTTTGAAAGACTTGGATTCAGTAATACTACAGTTTAAAATCACTGGGTCATTTTATCTCCAAACTTTTGTGTTTTAGCAAGAATTCTGCCTCACTTTCTGTGTATGTTTCCTCAGAAGAACTAATGCTTCACAAATATTTTCTAGAAGTCTTAGAATGAGATATTCTCTTTGAAATGAGAAAATGGTTAATTAAAAGATTCATTTTTAGGACTTCCCTGGTGGTAAGACTCTGAGCTCCCTGGTTCCAGCCCTGATCAGGGAGCGAGATCCCACTTTCTGCAGCTAGGAGTTCACCTGCCACGGCCACCAGCACAGCCAAAAAAAGAAAAAGAAAAAGATTCGTTCCATCCTTCTTGTTAAATGTAAAGTGACCTGTGCTTTCTATATTAGAGCCTGGCTATTTCTTGCAGGTGATTCTTATGACTAATAACAGTAAGCAACTTGTTTTCTTTAAAGCTTAGTATATGCCAGTGCCCGGGTAGGTATTTTACACACATCCTTAGTGTTTGTAACTGTTCTGTGAAGTAGGCAATATATTCATTATCATCATACTTGAGGAAATTGAGGCTTAGCACAGTTGTAACACAAATAGCAAGACCATGATTCAAGGCAGGCATTATCCAAGGCTGGTCACTTCATTCTGGGTCACTACGCTGCGTTAGGTTATCAGAGGAAGTTCAGGAAGGGCAACAGGAACAGTGTGGTCAAAAACCTCGTTTTACAAAGCAGTGCTCTGAGGCTTTGCCCTGTGCCCACTGGCCAGGCTAATGTTAGAGTCAGAGCTGGGAATGGAGCCTCCCAAGGCCAGAAGACCCTCTTGCCTTCCTACAAGGTAGTGAGTATTTTCTTATAACCTACTGAATATCCAAAGGCTGTATAGCAAAACTCTTCTGAATACTAAGACCTAAAACAATGAGTTGAAGAAGGACAAGCTGCAGATGAGGCATCATGACTTTTCTAAAAAGAGATAAATGATTTTCTATTTCAAGGTATTTACTAATGTAACTACATTGTTAGAACTTCTTAAAAACTTTTTTTATGAAGGTGTAGTTGAGGTACAATATTGTTTCAGGTGTACACCACAGTAATTCATAATTTTTAAAGGTTGTATTCCATTTATAATTATAAAATATTGGGTTTTTCACTGCATCGTACAATATATCCTGTAGATTATTTATTTTTAGAAGCATTTCTTTCTTCACTGCATCCTATTTGCCTTCTCTTCTCCCTTCTTTTCCTTTCCTCAAGTTCCTCAGGCTGCCCGTAAACAGCAAAATATCCCTGGGTCAGGAAGATCCCGTGGAGAAGGGCATGGCAATCCTCTCCAGTGTTCTTGCTTGGAGAATGCCATGGACAGAGGAGCCTGGTGGGCTATAGTCCGTGGGGTCACAAAGAGTCGGACACGACTGAGTGACTGACACCCTCGCTTCTTTCATCCCACTCCAAAGGCAATGCCTGTTTCGGACAATGCTACCATCTGGTTAAAAGATAGTAGCTTGGACCTAGTAGAGAGAAATCAAAGCAGAATTTCAAAGACAGAAATACCCCACCCTCTCAACTGGCAATAGTAATCCTAAATTCTGTGCTGGCTGTGAGAAACTGGAGCAGTTATTTGTGTTTCAGCACCAAGATGAGTCCCTAGGTAGCCTTTGTTATTTTTTTCTACATTTAATGTTAATGTCCAATATATTTTTTTGTAAATTTCATTGATGCAGTGGCTCAGATGGTGAAGAATCTGCCTTTAGTGCAGAAGACCTGGTTTGATCCCTGGGTTGGGAAGATCCCCTGGAGAAGGGAATGGCTACCCACTCCAGTATTCTTGCCTGGAGAATTCCATGGGCAGAGGAGCCTGGGGGCTACAATCCACGGGGTCACAAAGAGTAAACATGAGTGAGTCACTAACACTTTCACTTTCATAGTTTCTTTACAGTGTGTGTTAATTTATTCTGTAGAGCAAAGTGATTCAGTCACACACACACACACACACACATGGGGTACACATATATGGGGGCTCAGAGATGGACGCAACTGAGCGACTAACACTTTTGCTTTTACGCTCACAGCTTATTTACAACATGTGTTAATCCCTTCTGTACCGCAGAGTGAGTCAGCTGTGTGTATATACATCTTTTTTTTTCATTCTCTTTCCATCATGCTTGTCACAGGATACTGACTACAGGTCCCTATGCTACGCAGTGGGACCTTGTTATTTATCAAGAATTCTTATTCAAAATGGACCTCTAGGACCGTCTAAGCTTTGCTCCTGGTTGACACCCATGAAACTGTTAAGTGTCCTGTGGCATAGTGTACGCTCTTCCCTGTTTGGGAAGACAGTGAATGTGCAGCTATGAGGGATTGACACGGGACATCAGCACCCCAGTTCCATCACTCAGCCATCTCCCCGTTACTCGAGGGCCATCAGCGATAATGTCCAGCGCATTTTAATCCTCAGTGTCCAGCTGGCTCCTCAAGCAGTTTAGCGGCTGCTGTATTTCAGGGTGTGGAGGGCGGGTGGGATGGGAAAGGAGGACAGTAGGCGCCTCCCAAGAACTGATGGAGTTGATGGTCACACTCTGCTGCTCGAGACACTTCTGTTAAGATTTGCAGAGGCCTGGTTTTGCAGAGAAGGCACACAAGAGCCCGGGTCAAATGCTGGGGTGGCTGAAAGCTGGAAAGGAATAGCAGCTGGTCTGCCCAGCCAGGCTCTTTCCCTCTGAGGAAAGCCTGCCTGGAGGTCCCGTGGTTCTGTGCGCCCATCAGTGGGGTTCCCACAGCCCCAGTGGGTGGGAGGCACAGAGCGCCACAAAACACACACACCTGGGCACGACAGCAGTGGCCGTTTCGTCTGCAAAACAGGAAAGCCTTATATAGCAAAGCCTCGATTAACAGGAAGCCAGGAATCCAAACCCCTCAGTAACCGGTGCCTCTGGTAACCAGCTGATCAGGCATCTCAAATACGTGCATTTCATGTTCCTGCTGTGAAAAAAACCAACACCCAAACCGCAGAGCTCAGTGTGCACCCGCTTTCGGAAAGTACAAGAGACCTTTTGATTTATCTCGCTATACGCCACTTATCCCCTGGCTTCCCTTGACCATTTTTATTACTAATATCCCTTTGCCTTAATCACGCTCTCTACTTATCCTACAGCATTTGTATACTATGCAGCTTCACAAATGGCTTCACAATTCCTTCTGAAACAAACCAAGAGGAAATTAATAATTCGAAATACATCCCCCCCGCACCCCCTCCCCCCCTGNNNCGCTAAATGCAGCCTCCTTAAAAAGTCCACACACCAGAAAACGGTTTGTTCATTTCTGCCTGCTAACGACCTCCATCTCTGTAAACTGCAATAACTTCGTGTAACCTGGTGTAACACTGCCCGCCCCGCCACATCTGAAACCTGGGTCTGTGTGTGCAAGAATATTTCCTCTTTGTCTATTCTCTGCCTCAGCCCCATCCCACCTTTAGTTGGAAGACTGTTTTGAAATCTCTTTTTTTTACTGCCATATTTCTTAAAATGCAACTTCTTGAAAATGAATCTTCTAAATATTTTGGAGTCCACCCTATTTCTTTCTTTATTTTTTCTGGTTCTAGTTCTGTTCAGTCCTGTGTTTGTCTAGCAGCAATGGCAACACATGCTTTAAAATTTTGATTTGCATAATTTTAAGTTGTCCAATTCAGTGGGTGTTAGTATATTTAGAGCTGTGCACCATCACTGCTATCTAATTCCAGAACATTTCATCACCCCAAAAAACAATCTCGCACCCTGTAGCAATCATTCCTTAATCTTCTCTTCCCCAAGGTCCTGGAAACCAATAATCTCCGTTCTCTCCTATAGATCGCGGTATTCTGGGTATTTCATATGATGTGATCATACAGTGTATGAGCTTTCTTGACTGGCTTTTTTCACTTAGCATCATGTTTTCAGGGTTTTTCCATATGCGTGTATAGATACATACCCATATGTATCGGTACTTTGTTCCTTTTTATGGACAAGTAATAGCCCCTGTGTGGATGGCCCCATCTGTTTATCCCTTCACTGGTTGATGGATGCTTGGGAATAGTCTCTTCATTACTAAATCCCCTTGCCTTCTTGGTTTCTTCACACCCACGTGTAATTCATACCGTGTCCAGGGCTTCTGTCTTTCTTGGCCACCCTGCACTGCTTGTGGGGTCTTCGCTCCCCAACCAGGGCTTGGACCTGTGCCCCGTGCAACGGAAGCAGAGAGTCCTGAGCACTGAATCACGCACGAAGTCCCAGCAATGCTTCCTTAAGCAGTTCTGATCACGATATCCTTTATTAAAAGGCCCGCGAAGACTGCTCGGGGGCTGACCTACAGAAAGAAGTCCCCACCCATCCTCCTGTTTCAGTCCCCTTGTCTTCGTTTCCTTACACAGGTGTCCTGGGTGGACAGATTCTCATGCCACGCACCTCCCCGCATTGGGTCTCTGCTCCAATCTGTGTAACCTCCTCCCTGTAAGAAGGGTGAACTCCCTCCAGCCTTCCCTTTGAAGCCTTCCCCAAGGCTCTCTGGGAAAACAGACGATGCTTCAGCACTGTCTACATTTTCCTTCATTAAAATAGCCGTGACCCGTGATATGATAACTATTTACCCCTTGATCGTCACTCCTGCATACAGTGTGAGCACTTTGAGGAAAACGCGTGTTTCTTATTCTGTAACTCACTCAAAGGAGATACATGATCAGTGATTATTTATTTCGTGTGTGCACCTTTGTTGGCCAGCAAGGAGATCAAGCCAGTCCATCCTAAAGGAAATCAACCCTGAATAATCATTGGAAGGACTGATGCTGAAGCTGAAACTCCGATACTTTGGCCACTTGATGCGAAGAGCCTTGGAAAAGACCCTGATGCTGGGAAAGATTGAGGGCAGGAGGAGAAGGGGACGACAGAGGATGAGATGGCTGGAGGGCATCAGTGACTCAATGGACATGCGTTGAAGCAAACTCAGGGAGACAGGGAAGCCTGGCTTGCTGCAGTGCATGCGGTCTCAAAGAACTGGACATGAGAGAGATGGGAACACCAGACCCCCTGCCCTGCCTCCTGAGAAACCTGTATGCAGGCCAGGAAGCAACAGTTAGAACTGGACATGGAACAACAGACTGGTTCCAAATAGGAAAAGGAGTGCGTCAAGGCTGCATATTGTCACCCTGCTTATTTAACTTCTATGCAGAGTACATCATGAGAAATGCTGGGCTGGAAGAAGCACAAGCTGGAATCAAGATTGCCAGGAGAAATATCAATAACCTCAGATATGCAGATGACACCTTTCTGCCTTATGGCAGAAAGTGAAGAGGAACAAAAAGCCTCTTGATGAAAGTGAAAGAGGAGAGTGAAAAAGTTGGCTTAGAGCTCAACATTCAGAAAACTAAGATCATGGCATCCAGTCCCATCACTTCATGGGAAATAGATGTGGAAACAGTGTCAGACTTCATTTTTTGGGGCTCCAAAATCACTGCAGATAGTGACTGCAGCCATGAAATTAAAAGACGCTTACTCCTTGGAAGAAAAGTTATGACCAACCTAGATAGCATATTCAAAAGCAGAGACATTACTTTGCCGACTAAGGTCCGTCTAGTCAAGGCTATGGTTTTTCCTGTGGTCATGTATGGATGTGAGAGTTGGAATAAGTATAAAGAAAGCTGAGTGCTGAAGAGTTGATGCTCCAACTGTGGTGTTGGAGAAGACTCTTGAGAGTCCCTTGGACTGCAAGGAGATCCAACCAGTCCATCCTAAAGGAGATCAGTCCTGGGTGTTCATTGGAAGGACTGATGCTGAAGCTGAAACTCCAATGCTTTGGCCACCTGATGTGAAGAACTGATTCATTGGAAAAAACCTGATGCTGGGAAGGACTGAAGGCAGTGGGAGAAGGGATGACAGAGGATGAGATGGTTGGATGGCATCACCGACTCGACGGACATGAGTTTGGGTAGGCTTCAGGAGTTGGTGATGGACAGGGAGGCCTGGCATGCCGCAGTCCATGGGGTTGCAAAGAGTTGGACACAACTGAGTGCCTGGGCTGAACTGAAGTAGCACCTGAAAAAGAACAACAGAACCTCTGTTTACCTTTAGTAGGAAACTCTGATTGGAGAAGCAGTGGCACCCCACTGCCTGGAAAATCCCATGGGCGGAGGAGCCTGGTGGGCCGCAGTCCATGGGGTCTCTAAAAGTCGGACACGACTGAGGGACTTCAGTTTCACTTTTCCCCTTCATGCATTGGAGAAGAAAGTGTGTTCTTGCCTGGAGAATCCCAGGGACGGGGGAGCCTGATGGGCTGCCATCTATGGGGACACAGAGTCGGACACATCTGAAGCTACTTAGCAGCAGCAGCAGCAGAAAACTTTGATGGAGTTACGGTGCCCAGCGCTCAGAGTTTCCACTGGGAAGATGAAGTCAGCTACTTTGTGACTTGGCTCTTCAATCCCCCGAGGAAAGAGAGCAGAGGGGATTATTTCAGGCTGTGGCTACTGAAACAGTACTGGAAGGGACTTCCTTCAGGATAACAGGTTTTGTCAACAGAATCTTCTGATGTCCTGCAGCCCCGGGACCTGGCAACGAAGGTTGTCCTCCCTTGAATACAATTGCCAAGCTAGAGAGAGGGCGTTCGGCTGACCTGCCGTCAGAGGTGGCACGGCCAGAAGGATAGACTCTCCTCTTCCTCCTGCTGCCACTGCCCGAGGAAGGGAGGGCCCAAATGGAAGGGGAGAAACTCTGGACTTGACCATTCAACACCTGTGGGGACATGGCCTGCAATAAAGCATAGTTTTGTGCAAGTTGTGTGTGCAAGAAGGGAAATCTCTTTCTTCTTCTCTCTGTAAAAGCCTATTTATAGATGCACTCTCTCTGCAAGTCTGAGGGGGGCAGGGGAAGGGAGCAAAGCAAGCGCCCCCACCCCCAGCTGTCTGCTGGGGGCTGCAGGTAAAGACGCAGCACGGTGCCTGGGAGCTTTCAATTGTTTTCTGTCCTCTGAAGCAACCACCCCACACCTGTGGGCACAGAGAGGGTGCCGCCACCAGCTCAGGACCTCTGGGCACAACAGAACCCAGGAGAACAGAAGAGGACCTTGTGTGGTCAGTATCAACATCAGGGCAGGGTCTGCAGGGCCCGGGGCAAAATCAAATGGGGACAGCCTGTTCAAAAAGTAGGGAGAATTTCAAGACGAAGCCTTAAATCCAGCATGGAGCCCTTCTGAGATGGGCGTGAAGCCAGCCGCGGGCAGGGTTATATACCAGATACTCATTTTTTCTCAGAATCATGTAAGAAACCAGAACATATATCCCATTACAGATGAACAACAAACAAAATGGCCTTGATGTTTTTTATTATAGTGTAGCTTAATTAATGTAACAGTTGCAGGTCTATGTGCCAGACAGGGTTCTAAGTGCTTTACAAATACTGACTCATGCCTTTCTTCTTGAAACTCTGTGAGGTGGGTACTATAAGAGCCATTTTATAGATGAGGAAACGGAGGCAGAGGAATTCAAGTAAATTTCTGGTTGAGTCTGCTTCTAACCACCATACTTGCTGCCTCTCCAATCGAAATAGGAACCTATTTATTTTATTATAAGGCTCTGCATCACCATATTTTGAACAATGAGTTTTAAAGTGTATTTTTTTTTTTTGCTCGTTGTTCCTAAAAGAGAGGGGCTTTAATTAATTGCAGGTATCTGTAGAGAACCCTGTGTATCTTTCAGATTTCTGCCACCCTGCTCTCTCCGTTGGTTCCTGCCTAAATATGTTCTTCAAGCCTCTTAGTCACAATGACTCAAAAACACATCTGCTGCTGCTGCTGCTAAGTCACTTGTCGTGTCCGACTCTGTGCGACCCCATAGACGGCAGCCCACCAGGCTCCCTCGTCCCTGGGATTCTCCAGGCAAGAACACTGGAGTGGGTTGCCATTTCCTTCTCCAATGCGTGAAAGTGAAGTCGCTCAGTCATGTCCCACTCTTCGTGACCCCATGGACTGCAGCCTATTAGGCTCCTCTGCCCATGGGATTTTCCAGGCAAGAGTACTGGAGTGGGTCGCCATTGCCTTCTCCAAAACACGTCTGAGAAACAAACAAATATACAAAAAGGCGTCCCTAAATGAACAACAGATCAACAAGTACTACTACTCCCATCTCTGTTCAAATAATAAGATAACCCTCATGCAAAGCAGGTAAGATCCTTAACAAACAAAAACAAACAGCATTTAGTGTGCTTTCAAGAATGCCTCTCTGCTCATTAGTCTGGAAAACAACCAGCATTTAAAAAAAATTTATATTGGAGTATAGTTGATTTACAGTTCAGTTCAGTTCAGTTCACTCAGTCGTGTCCGACTCTTTGTGACCCCATGAAGCGCAGCACGCCAGGCCTCCCTGTCCATCACCATCTCCCGGAGTTCACTCAGACTCACGTCCATCGAGTCAGGCCATCCAGCCATCTCATCCTCTGTCGTCCCCTTCTCCTCCTGCCCCCAATCCCTCCCAGCATCAGAGTCTTTTCCAATGAGTCAACTCTTCGCATGAGATGGCCAAAGTACTGGAGTTTCAGCTTTAGCATCATTCCTTCCAAAGAAGTCCCAGGGCTGATCTCCTTCAGAATGGACTGGTTGGATCTCCTTGCAGTCCAAGGGACTCTCAAGAGTCTTCTCCAACACCACAGTTCAAACGCATCAATTCTTCGGCACTCAGCCTTCTTCACAGTCCAACTCTCACATCCATACATGACCACTGGAAAAACCATAGCTTTGACTAGACAGACCTTAGTCGGCAAAGTAATGTCTCTGCTTTTGAATATGCTATCTAGGTTGGTCATAACTTTTCTTCCAAGGAGTAAGCGTCTTTTAATTTCATGGCTGCAGTCACCATCTGCAGTGATTTTGGAGCCCAAAAGAATGAAGTCTGACACTGTTTCTACCGTTTCCCCGTCTGTTTCCCATGAAGTGATGGGACCAACACCATGTTAAGTTTCGGGTGTACAGCAGAGTAATCCAGTTATTCAGAGTCTTTTGCCATAAAGATAACTACACAGTACTGACTAGAGTTCACCATGCTATATAATAAGTCCTTTGTGTAGAGTAACAGCTAGCATTTTGAATGTGAAGAAAAGGTTAAGTTGGGTTTTGTACTATAAAAGAGTAAGTACAAAATAAATTTTGGAAAGCATTGTATTCAAAGTGCTCAAATACAAAGTTATGGTTTGTCGATAAGAGACCTGAATTCTACGGAAGCTTCCTCTGTTCATTTCTGTTTACTTTTCACAAGATGTTGGCTCAATGCCTTGTTTCTGAATTTTATTTACCTCTGTTTGTGCTTTAATTTCCTGAAATGGAATTAGGAGTGGGGACTAGAGCCTCATTGATAATAAGACAGCATTTTTTTTTCATTGAATCAGAACTGATCCATACCAAATGATATATTGAAGAATAT
>SJYQ01005574.1:53293-74524 GCA_006410935.1 Redunca redunca | reverse complement strand
CATGCACGCACACACGCACACACGCACACACACACACGCACGCGCGCGCGCACACACACGCACACACGCGCACACACACACAAGCACACACACACGCACGCACGCACACACACACACGCGCACACACACACGCACGCACACACACACACAGCTGACGCGTTCGGCTGTGCAGCAGAAACTAGCACCACGCTGCCAAGCAGCCACCTCCAGTAAAATTAGCAGCAACCTTTATTTCCCAAAGAAAAAATTACGTGAATTCTGCTTGTCTCCCTTACATGTGTGTTTTAGTAAGAATGCAGAGAACATTTTATAGGACTTATTTTTAGGGTATTCTGTAAGCTTCTGAATGCAGAGTTCCAAAGAATAGCAAGGAGAGATAAGAAAGCCTTCCTCAGCGATCAATGCAAAGAAATAGAGGAAAATAACAGAATGGGCAAGACTAGAGATCTCTTCAAGAAAATTAGAGATACCAAGGGAACAGTTCACGCAAAGATGGACTCGATAAAGGACAGAAATGGTCTGGACCTAACAGAAGCAGAAGATATTAAGAAGAGGTGTATTAAGAATACACAGAAGAACTGTACAAAAAAGATCTTCATGACCAAGATAATTATGATGGTGTGATCACTCACCTAGAGCCAGACATCCTGGAATGTGAAGTCAAATGGGCCTTAGAAAGCATCACTAAGAACAAAGCTAGTGGAGGTGATGGAATTCCAGTTGAGGTGTTTCAAATCCTGAAAGATGATGCTGTGAAAGCGCTGCACTCAACATGCCAGCAAATTTGGAAAACTCAGCAGTGGCCACAGGACTGGAAAAGGTCAGTTTTCATTCCAATCCCAAAGAAAGGCGATGCCACAGAATGCTCAAACTACTGCACAATTGCATTCATCCCACACACTAGTAAAGTAATGCTCAAAATTCTCCAAGCCAGGCGTCAGCAATACGTAAACCGTGAACTTCCAGATGTTCAAGCTGGTTTTAGAAAGGGCAGAGGAACCAGAGATCAAATTGCTAACATCTGCTGGATCATCAAAGAAGCAAGAGAGTTCCACAAAGACATCTACTTCTGCTTTATTGAGTATGCCAAAGCCTTTGACTGTGTGGATCACAGTAAACTGTGGAAAATTCTGAGAGGGATGGGAATACCAGACCACCTGACCTGCCTCTTGAGAAACCTGTATGCAGGTCAGGAAGCAACAGTTAGAACTGGACATGGAACAATAGACTGGTTCCAAATAGGAAAAGGAGTGCGTCAAGGCTGTATATTGTCACCCTGCTTATTTAACTTATGTGCAGAGTACATCACGAGAAATACTGGGCTGGAAGAAACACAAGCTGGAATCAAGATTGCTGGGAGAAATAGCAATCACCTCATATATGCAGATGACACCACCCTTATGACAGAAAGTGAAGAGGAACTAAAAAGCCTCTTGATGAAAATGAAAGAGGAGAGCGAAAAAGTTGGCTTAAAGCTCAACATTCAGAAAACGAAGATCATGGCACCTGGTCCCATCACTTCATGGGAAGTAGATGGGGAAACAGTGGAAACAGTGTCAGACTTTATTTTTTGGGGGCTCCAAAATCACTGCAGATGGTAATTGCAGCCATGAAATGAAAAGACTCCTTGGAAGGAAAGTTATGACCAACCTAGATAGTATATTAAAAAGCAGAGACATTACTTTGCCAGCAAAGGTCCATGTAGTCAAGGCTATGGTTTTTCCTGTGGTCATGTATGGATGTGAGAGTTGGACTGTGAAGAAAGCTGAGCGCTGAAGAATTGATGCTTTTGAACTGTGGTGTTGGAGAAGANATTTAAAAAAATTTTTTAATTTAAAATTTTTGTAATTTTAAACAAAAAATTACAGATAAACAATTGATCTGAAAGTATTTAAATAGTTCATTCTTTCCCAGTGATTTGCAATGTTAGTTCAGTGATATTTTGTGTTTCTATATTTAGTTTATGAAATGTTTTAACTACCTTTTTGTCTTTACTGTGTCAAAATCTCAAAGTCTTAATCATTAGACTTTATAATGGTATTTCTTAGAGCAAGGACATCCCCTATCTTTCTAGTAAAAATGTGTGATTTCTTGGCCCTTTGATCTTCCAAATAAAGTTTAACACTGGCTTACCAAGTTCCATACAAAGCTTTAATAAAAGTTATAATGAAATTGATTGAATTCCTAGATTAACCTAGAGAGAATTGACATGTTTATTACAGTGAGTTTTCCTAACCATGGTTTCTATTTGGCAGCTTCCTTGGTTTCTGTCCCTGCTTCCAACTTGAGGTGAAGCTGCAAATAAGGCCATTTGTCCTTTAGTTCCTTCCCTTTTCCTTTCTTTGTTTCTTTTTATTTTAGCCATTTGTTTTATTTGCTTAAAATACAGTTCTACCTTTTCTTATTTTTACTACATTATTACAGAAATGCCAGTTTAAGTACTTGAGTCCATTGGTCTTTTTTGATTCTCTTTGGGGCTTAAAATCTAAGAGAAGTTATAATTTCACTATAGTATGATAAACACAATATTTTGAATAATTTTCCAAAGAATGTTCAAATTTAAATCTTGATCATTGTTACATTTCTAGAAAGTCAGTTATAATAACCTGAAGGTACTTTTCTGGGAGAGCCATTTAAAAATAGCATTAAACTGGGTAAAAATATTTCACAAAGATAAGTGCTTTACATATTGTACAATGAAAGCTAGACATGGATACAAGTGATAATCTTTTGTGCCTTAGTTTTAAAGCCCCCTAAAACCAAGACAATTGATAACGGCCAGGGAATTAAGACAATATATATTCATTCTTGAATTCCATTATAGAGTGAGAAAAGAGCGGTTTGAGAGTTTGGGGCTTTATTTTGTTTCACCCAGTGAGATTTACTTGGTGGATTCTAGGGTTCTATAAGAGTTCTGATGACCACGTTGTTGTTATTGTTCAGTTGCTAAGTTGTGTCTGACTCTTTGCAACCCCATGGACTGCGGCACGCCAGGGTTCCCTGTCCTTCACTATCTCCCTGAATTTGCTCAAACTCGTGTCCATCGAGTGAGTGATGCCATCCAACCATCTCATCCCCTGTTGGCCCCTTCTCCTCCTGCCTTCAATCTTTTCTAGCATCAGGGTCTTTTCCAATGAGTCGGCTCTTTGCATCAGGTGGCCAAAGTACTGGAGCTTCAGCCTCAGCATCAGTCCTTCCAATGAATATTCAGGGTTGATTTAGTTTAGGACGGACTGGTTTGATTGCCATGATGGCCAACAGGCTCTCAAGAGTCTTCTCCAACACCACGGCTCGAAAGCATCAGTTCTTGGGCAGTCAGCCTTCTTCATGGTCCAACTCTCACATCCGTTCATGACTACTGGAAAAACCATAACTGACTATATGGACCTTTGTTGGCAAAGTAATGTCTCTGTTTTCTAATATACTGTCTAGGTTGGTCATAGCTACTCTTCTAAGGAGCAAGCGTCTTTTAATTTCGCGGCTGCAGTCACCATCTGCAGTGATTTTGGAGCCCAAGAAAATGAAATATGACACTGTTTGCACACTTTCCCCATCTGTTTGCCATGAAGTGATGGGACTGGATGCCATGATCTTGGTTGTTTATCGGGGGTCTCGTGCAGGCCAGTCTCAGCGGCAGTGTGAAAGCTCACACAGGCCTGCCCAGACAGACCATGTGACCTTAGCTTCTCTTTTCCAACAAAGCTACAGTTAAGCGCAACTGACGTTGATCTAATGTGAGTGGCTAGTGGGATTAACCTTCCAAATGTGTGTTTGCAGTTATTAACTGAACTGTCATCATAAATCAGTCTCTGATTTGTGGTTTATTCCTGAGAAATATTTTAAGCTGAGTGGATTTTTAACTTTTTTTTCATGTCTTGGAAGCCCCCACCTGGGGCTTCCCAGGTGCCTCACTGGTAAAGAATCCACCTGCCAATGCAAGAGACAAGGAGACGTAGGTTCTGATCCCTGGGATGGGAAGACCCTGGGGGAGGAAATGCCAACTCACTCCAGGATTCTTGCCTGGAGAATCTCATGGGCAGAGGAGCCTGGTGGGCTACAGTCCATGGGGTCACGCAGAGTCAGACACAGCTGAGCACACTCACAGCCCTCCAGTGCGTCTCTGGAGGATAACTTCTGGAAGAAGGCGTCCCTTCACTCACTTCTCCTCCACCCAGGAGCTCTGCGCTGAATGGAGCTACAAAGCGGGGAGAGACCCTCTCCGGGCACGTCTCATGCTGCGTGTCCCAAACAAGCCATGTGGGGTTCGGGGGCTGGCAAGGCGTGTGACAGAGGGGAGTCAAGGCTGGAAGGGGTTCCTAGGCGGAGAGAAAGCTGAAGGACAAGGTTAGACGCAGAAACTCAGGACCCGACACTTGAACAGAGAGGCCGAAGCACGCTGTCCAAGCGCTGGAGGGAAACCTGGTCTTCGTCTCAGCTCACTGGGCGGGTGAAAGATGCTGAGAGCCTCTGCCCTTAAGACAGTGGTGTTCTTTCTTTCCATTTTTTTTTTTTGAGATTAATGGACTGTTTTGTTTTGTTTTTCCCCGGAGGAAAAAAGCAAATTCTTTTTGAAAAAATCACTCAATTAATGCACTTAGCCTTGTTGCCAGGTGTCAGCTGTGGCCTGCGGGACCTTTCCTGTGGTGCTCGGACTCTCTCGCTGTGGCGACAGGCTCGGGGGGTGCAGGCTCCGGCGTAGCTGCTCCACGGGACTTGGGACCTTAGGTCTCTGACAAGGTATGGAACCTGCGTCCCTGCATTGCAAAGTGGAGTTTTAACCAGTGGACCACAGGGAAGTCCCAGAAAGAGGCAAATTCTTGTCTTGGGCTTAGAACAGTATCTCATACACATGCTTGACAAATGTTGATTTAATGAATTTATCAGAGTTCATAAAGATCCCATTTCCAACAAATGTTGATTTGATGAATTTATCAGAGTTCATAAAGATTCCCATCCCATCACGTAACATGCAAGTTAAAGCTGTCGTGCACTCAGATTGTGCTTGGTTTTATCGTTCCTGAAAGAATAATAAATAATAAGAGGAAAGCCCTGCTTCTGTTTTAAAAGCCAACGTCAGTAAAGATGTTTTAATATTTTGAAAGCATAGTCTCTTCTTCCCATCTTCATGAGCAAAAGCCATTTTGATTCTCTGCTGGTAACAATGAAATTTACGAAAGTGCCTCCTCATCTTTATGAGGACTAATTCCAACCTTCAAAACAGTTTTTCATCTTTTAACTTACAAAGTCACAACTCTGTGGATGCTCTTCCTTTTACTTGAACCAGCTGCAAGCACACTTATACTTGGTCATGATTGTCAACACGCCACGGTAAGAAATTCCTAACCATACGTTTTAAGTGAAAGTGAAGTCGCTCAGGCGTGTCCGACTCTTTGTGACCCCATGGACTGTACCCACCAGGCTCCTCTGTCCATGGGATTTTCCAGGCAAGAGTACTGGAGTGGGTTGCCATTTCCTTCTCCAGGGGATATTCCTAACCCAGGGATCAAATTCGGGTCTCCTGCATTGCAGGCAGACACTTTACCATATCATTTTCTGCAGTAATGATTTTAAATACATTTCTTCTAAAAGGAGAGTGGAAAAGGCTCTTTTTTTTTCTTTTTCCTTTCAGAATGTAGTCATACTTGTACAGTTTGACATAGCACATGCCTTGAAGAGAAACTCTTTGCATTTGGACATAGAAGACTCACATTTTATAAAAATCGTTTTCTGGATTTCCACTCTGCTTTTGTTACGATGACTCATTTTGTCCTTTATTCTGGGAAGTCTTAATGAAAATGTTTGAGTAAAGAAGAAGTGAAAGGTACATGCCCTTTAGGATCCAGAACAGTGAAAAAGCTTTTTATAGCCAACGTTCCTTGCATATTTATAAGTGTGAAATATGAATACAGCAACTTTCCTTTTCGTCTGTGATAAAAGTCACTCTGACTGCTGAAAGCAGGAAGAAAGTCTAATTTTCTGTGGGCGCTGACCTTCTCTTCTCTTCTCTTTTCTTTCCCTGTCAGCTTCTTCTGGTGGAAATTTTGGCCCAGTATAATAAAAAATAGAAAGATTCAAGAGGTAGCCGTGACCTTCAGTGTGCTGGCTGAGGTTGCCCTGATATAATACGAAGAAGTGCGCCCTTGGTTAGTGGTGAGCTAATGTTAGTACTAGAATGGCAAAGCACGCGGCCTTTCTTCTCGGGCTTTGTGAGGTCCCAGTGGGGAGGGTCAGTCTAGAGCCCTTTCGTACATAATTTCTTCGCGTCATCCACAGTGCTGCATGATCTCCCTTGTTCTTGGGAAAGTTTTTACATTTTCTAGGACTCTTTGACCTATCCAGGTTTTCAGTTTTCAGCAAACAATTCCTCAGTAGTCAGAAAACCCAATTCCTCAAATTTAGCACAGAGAAGAGATTAAGTGAAGAAAACTTCCGCAGCGGGTATAAGGTAGGGAGCTCAGCCGCTGCTCTGTGGTCACTAGCCGTGTGCCGGGCGGGGCTGGGAGGGGCTCAGGAGGGCGGGGTCACCTGCCCTCTCGGCTGATTCAGGCTGCTGCGGTAGAGACCAACGCTGTCAGCGGTTACCCTCCAATCACAATGCATTCGAAAGAAAGATTAAAAGATGCCGCAGCTAACCGTGGGAGAGCGGGACTCAGTCCAGGCTCATTTTAAAATAAGTCAGCTCCATATTCTGGTATAGTTTATGTCCGGTAAACTGTGCCCATTAAAAACGCACACTTCAATTATTTTTGAAAACTTTACATACCCCTGTGGACTACCACCAAAATCAAGACCACTTCCATCACGTACAGTTGTTCCTGTGTTCTAATCTGGCCCCCTCTCCCCTTGCTCCTAGTCCTGAACAATAACTCATCTGCTTTCTGTCCCTATACATTGCTGCTGCTGCGGCTGCTAAGTCGCTTTGGTCCTGTCTGACTCTGTGCGACTCCACAGAGGGCAGCCCACCAGGCTCCTCCATCCCTGGGATTCTCCAGGCAAGAACACTGGAGTGGGTTGCCATTTCCTCCAATGCATGAAAGTGGAAAGTGAAAGCTAAGTCGCTCAGTCGTGTCCCACTCTTTGCGACCCCATGGGCTGCAGCCTACCAGGCGCCTCTGTCCATGGGGTTTTCCAGGCAAGAGTATTGGAGGGGGGTGCCCTTGCTCTATAGATTAGATTTGTCTTTTTTAGAGTTTGGTAAAATGGAGCCATGCCGTATGTTAGCCATCTTTTTGCCTTCCTTTTCTTTGCCTCTTGCAAGTCACTGTCATCACCGAAGCTGGGGACCGGGAGACAGGCGGGCTTTGGCTTCTCCACACACATCCCATCAGGGCATCCTGGTGGCTTAGCATCCGCCTGCCACGAGGAGCCACAGGTCCGATCTCTGGAGGCAGGTTCGAGCCCTGGTCAGGGAGATCCCCGGAGGAGGGCATGGCAACCCACCCCAGTGTTCTTGCCCGGAGAACCCCATGGACAGAGGAGCCTGGTGGGCTACAGTCCAAAGGGCTGCAAAGAGTCGGACACGACGGAAGAGACTTAGCGTGCGCGCGTGCACGCACACGCACACATCCCGCCTCTTTCTGCAGGCCCGTTTCTCCTTGCTCTTTTCCACTTACATCCATCTTTCCTTTCTGAGGGCCAGCCCCACTCACTCCAGGCCCCGGCACCAGAAGTAAATGCCTTCCACGGACTGTTTAGCCAGTTCCCACAGTTCCATGCGGTCCGATTGCTATGATAAATCCTTTCTTACATCACTCCTACTGGCTCCGTTTCTCTGAGTAAACTTTGACATGCCAGGTATGGTAGCGCTTCAACTTTCAGCCGTTTGTAATGAATCTTCTTACCAAGCAAATTGTGTTTTTCTATCAAACATCAGTTGGAGTTAAAAAATACATGGTCACACTTTAAACAGATATTGATCAGATATTAGTGCCGGATCGATTTCTGGCCCTGCTGTGAAGGCCGGTAGAGACCTCTTGAGTTTCCTTGCTTCTTTTCCTTCATTGTTCTTTTCTTGTCTTCCTATTCCCCACCCCCTGCCTTCGCCCTAGGTTTACATTTTAATGACCCAATTAAAACGTTTATTGAGTGCCTACCGTATGAGTAGGGGCTTCCGAGGTGGCTCAGATGGTAAAGAATCTGCCTGCAGAACAGGAGACCCTGGGCTCGATCCCTGGGTCGAGAAGGGAATGGTGACCCACTCCAGTCTTCTTGCCTGGAGAATCCCATGGACAGAGGAGCCTGGAGGGCTAGAGTCCGTGGCGTTGCAGAGAGTCAGGCACGACTGAGCGACTGACGCTACTGTGTGAGTGCTGTGTCATGCCAGCGTATCAGACGTTGTGCTGGAAGATACCCGCAGAGTGGGAACAGAATACGGTCTGATGTTGGTCCCCTTAGAGACCTGTGTGAGACCAAGGAGCAGGTCTGGAATTAGTTTCCTTCAGAGCTATGGAGGAAAAAGTGTCTATAAAGAAATCTACAGTATGTTCTTGATGTCCGGTAAAAAAAAACCAAGTTATTTCTTGGCAACAGAGCGAGGTACTTGCTCACTGCGTCTTCCAGTACCTTATCTCCCATGGGGCTGTAGTTTCTATGGCCCAGGCAAAGCCCCAGAACTTCGCACACGAAACACGGTTTATCCCGGAACTTCTAGTCAAGCTAAACCACATATTTATTTTTCTTTGACATTTCAAAGAATGCCTTCAGAGTTTCTTCTCATTACCACCAGGGAGTAAATCTATTAGAATAAATTTCTCATAATGCTAATTCATAGGAGATCTTGATTGATGTTATGCTGGATAACCAGCTTTAATTCTAAACTGTAAGAGAAAAAGTAGTTTTCTTTAGTTTTGATGGGTCAGATGACTCGGTTGCCAGCACCAGATTCGTGACCGTCTCCAGTGCCGACCTTCTCTGGCTGAGTGACCTTAAGGGTTTTTTATTTTTTCCTGCCCCGTGGAGCTTGTGGGATCTTAGCTTCCTCACCAGGGACTGAGCGCCGGCCCCGACAGTGAAGTGTGGGGTCCCAGCCACTGGGCCAAGAGAAGTCCCAGGAGCTTCCCTCTCTGTCCCGGAGCTGCTCGTTTTCTCATGGTGCCCGCCTTTCAAATTTCTGTATTTCTTGTGCTTTGTAAATATTAAAATCAGCCTATTTTCTTAGAAAACATATATGGCCATTCAAAAGGAACAGAGCCCCACTCTACACATGGTTTTCACATTAGCAGGTTCCTTTCCAGCCACTTTCACAGGAGTACCTGTTTCACAGATAGATCAAATGATAAATCACACACTATTTAGCTCACGAAACAAGTAGGGGCAAGTTCCTATGACGGCCCAGTAGATGGCGCCAGATCCCACGTTAAACCGGCCCTTCGGAAGCTGCCGGGATTTCATGAACCTGCTGCTGCTGCTGCTGCTGAGTCGCTTCAGTCGTGTCCGACTCCGTGCGACCCCATAGACGGCAGCCCACCCCTCAATCCCTGGGATTCTCCAGGCGAGAACACTGGAGTGGGTTGCCATTTCCTTCTCCAATGCGTGAAAGTGAAAAGTGTCCGACTCCTAGCGACCCCATGGACTGCAGCCCGCCACGCTCCTCTGTCCATGGGATTCTCCAGGCGAGAGGACTGGAGTGGGGGCCATTGCCTTCTCCGTTCATAAATCTGGCAGCCTCTTATTTCTTTGAGGAGGAGCAAAATGTCTACACATTTTTTTGTTCAACTGTCATATAGCCCAAAGCTTTATGCTTTAGAATTTCAGACACTTAAGGGATGGTTATTTTTGAGAGCATTTTTTAAAGGTTTTAATACTTGCGGAAAGTCTATAAATAAAAGTAGTCTTTAGAGATACTTAAGCATTCAAGGAAAAATGTACACACCCTAGAGCTATGAAATGCTTCTGAGTGATAACAGTATAACATCGGTTGTGGCCTGTGTATGGATGAGAATGATTTTTTTTAATTGAGGTATAGTTGATTTTCTGTGTTAGTTTCAAGTGTACAGCAAAGAGATGGATTCAGTTACACATACACACATATATATTTTCAGTTCATTTTTCCTTGTAAGTTATTATAAAACATTGAGTATAATTCTCTGTGAGGCTGATTTTTCTAGGTGTTTAAAAAAAGTTTTCATCTTTTCACACTGTTCCCATGAGCTCCGAATCTGCTGCTCGATGCGGGCTACACTTCTGGGCCTTGTGCAGATGGAGTGACAAGACAGTAACTTGCTTCCCAGGTGGTGGTTTCTTTTTTCTTTTTTTTTTTAATTTTTATTTTAACTTTAGTTTACTTTACATTACTGTATTGGTTTTGGTGGTTTCTTTTTGTAGCAGTAACTCCAAGTGGGGGAGTAATGTAAATGTCATGCTTAGGTGATTGAATACAACTGTTCTAGTAACTACCCCGAATTAACAGTTTAGCACATCAGTGTGCACAATGCAATTGTATCAACACTTTCCAGTTTTTTTACATAATTGAGCAGTGCTTGGGGTTTCTGTGTGAATATCTTTGGACAGTGCTGTTTTGAGCATCTTTAAAAATGTGTGACTTTATATTGGGAGCATCCCTCTTTGCTTTATACATTAAGGATATATTAATATTTACATTGGGAGAAGTTAAAATAACAAAAGTAATAAATTATTATGCCTTTATATGTGGCCGTTTGACTGACATTTGACTCTTGTAAGAGCTATTGGAATATTTGCTTTACAAGTAGCTGTTCTTTACTTCTCTTTAGATAAGTAGCCGTGTTGTCACCCTGTGTACCTAGCATTCCACAGGTGAGCCCCTCCACGGGGTTTACAGTTAGTTGTTTATTTCTTAGTATATATTCTCATCTAAATCATATGGAAATTCACTTTGATATATAGCTGAATTTTCCAGCAAAGTAAACTTATTTTTTAACCAAATATGTAAACATAAAAAGCTATGTTATTTTAAACCTTAGGTATTTCCTACTTTCAAAATATACTAAATATTTATAATGTCTTCCTTTGATGAGATGCCCCACTTTATCATATTTGTCATCATCTTCTCATTTGCTGCTTGCTTCTAAACTAACGTTCCTACAGAGTGCCTGTGACTTGTGGTTTTGTATGTTTTATCATCTAGGGAATCTAACTACAAAATTATTTAATGATCAGTATAGCGTAGGTACAGATATCAGAATGCATGCTGGCTGAAAATGCCTGCCTGGCCGTGCCATGGCCTACTAGCTGAGTATCAGCATCTCATTTTACTTCCTGTAAATGGTCTGCCCCACCAAATGGCACTCTGATTATTAGTCTGAGTCCCAGATACTTTGGTTTTGTCAGAAGAACTTGCTGCGGGGATAATGTAAGCGTTCTGGTTCCCACTGAGAGGAGGCATTTCCTCTTTGTTACGGATGAATGAAGTGGCATTTAGTCTACTGGAGTCGTGAGAGTTTAGCGACTGGTCTGGAAGCCTGAGGGTCAGCTCCGTTACAGCAAACTCTCCAAGCTGTGAGGCCCTTCCAGAGAAACCAGCTGACCCCGTCCCGCTACACCTGACTCTCTCTCTCTCTGGGGGTCTTAGTTCCCGCCCCTGTGTGGGAAGTGCGGAGTCTAAACCAGGACACCGGAAGCCCTGTCACCTCTCCTGCTTTGCTGCTGTCTTCCGCAGAGACTGAGGAAATCTATAGGACGCCTTGTGGGAAATCCTCAGCACTGACCGCAGAAAGAAGTCAGGTGGGTTCTTTAGGATGAGATCCATTTCAAAATAGCTTAACGGGTGCTTTTAACTCAGAACAGCAGGGCTGCTGGGTTCCCTGGTGTCTCCTAAGGTGAAGAATCTGCCCGCAATGCAGGAGACCCTGGTTCGATCCCTGGGTCAGGAAGATCCCCTGGAGGAGGTCATGGCAACCCCCTCCAACATTCTTGCCTGGAGAATCTTTAACTTGACCTTCTACATCCTTTCCTTGAAAGCGTTGTTTCTCGAAGCACAGTCCCCAACCAGGATCACCTGGAGCCTTGCTAAACATGTGAATTCTGGGGCCTAACCACGGACCTGCTTCCCTGGTGGCTCAGTGGTGAAGAACCTGCCTTCTAAGGCAGGAGATGTGAGTTCAATCTGTGGGTCGGGAAAATCCCCTGGAGGAGGAAATGGCAACCCATTCCAGCGTTCCTGCCTGGAGAATCCCACGGACAGAGGAGGCTGGCGGGCTATAGTTCCTGGGGTCCCAAAGAGCTGGACACGCCTTACCCACTCAGCACCCGAGCACCACAGGCCTGCTGGATCAGAGTCCCCGAGCAGGGCCCGACCGGCTGTGATTTACTTGGTCCTCCTGCTGAACGCTAGTTAATGATCAAGCCTGTGAACCTTGAGCCTCTCACGTCCCAAATCCCCTTGACCCAAGTGTTCTCTCCCTGAAGGTTCTAGAGAAATGAAGTCATTTCCCCAGGATGTTTACTGTGAATCTCGGGGACTTTAAAGAGTGATTCATGGCCGACATGGCTTGACTCATCCCTGCATAGTAGCAACAGAAGCCTGGGGAAACAGACTGCAGAATCCACGGGGAAGCATTTTCCTGGCCAGCCCCTAGAGGTAGCTGTTAACATTTTCCGCTTTTTAACTCCTCTTGTTGATGCTTCCATGGCTTTTAGAAATTGGTTTGTAATGGACAATGAATTGTAAGCTACTTAATGTGTACAGTGTGATGCTTTGACACGCATTGTTTATGGACTCCGAAGAGTGAACATTGACGGGGATCTTCAGAATGAATCCAGGTGGAAGAAAGCAGTTCTGGATGAGGGCCCTCGAATGTGCCCGCTCCCCCGTGGCTGTGTTGTACTTGTTTTACGAAAAGAATCCATTCTTATTGCATGGGGTCACAAAGAGTCAGACACGACTGAGCAACCAACAAACACACACACACACACACCCATGAACCCATTCTGAGTAGGCTTATTTCTACACCTTTAATGTGCCGATATTTAATTGCGACATTCCCTGAAGGGCTGCGGGAGAGTTTCTGCTGGTGACACACACCAGGGGTGGCTCTCTCACCTGTCATTTCGGTCCACTTTCCTCTCATGATAGAGTATAGGAAGCTAAAATCCACTTTATGCTTGCTGGCAATTAGGGTGTGTATACAGGACCAGCGATCAAGCCTGGTCCTTGGGGGGTAAGCCGGACCTCGAGGAAAGCCTTTGCCTTTGGAGACAGATGACTCCCTTTTCTGATCTGGTTCCTCATCTTCTCCTGGGGAAATGGCCTTGCTTGGCGGAGCCTTCTAAGCAGCTTGAAACCATTAGGAAGAAGTCACTATCTTTGAACTGCTGAAAAGAAACTAACAAGTGTCTGCCTCCTGATATCAGTATGAGAAAAAAAATCATCACATGCTTAAACTGTTACTAGTTGGGTTTTCTGTCACTTGCAGCCTAGCATGCTGCTTCCTTATTCTCTGTTAATTTACAATGTTGTTTTAATCTCTGCTGTTCAGCAAAGTGACTCAGTCATATATATATGTGTGTGTGTGTGTGTTCTTTTCCATTATAAAAACCCCTTCCTTATTCAGTGTTGTAAGAAGGTCGGACCCCGGGGGCCATGATGGGCCGCCGCTCCTCTCTCCCGCCGGCGGGGGAGGTCTCTAACAGAAGGAGCCTCCCAGATCCTGGGGACCGATGATAGCACACTTCGCCAGCTAAAGCCGCCCCACCCCAGCCACGTAGAAGGACCTGTCAGCCCTTGACGCCTCGGCCTGGCGACCTATCCGAACCCCCGTCCATCTAGCCTCACCATCCCTTGCAACGAACGTATAAAAACCACCCCCAACACGGTCCGGGTGCGAACTTCCTCGACCTGCCTTGTTCGGGTCCGGGAACCCCGCCCGGAGCGCTTCGCCATTACAAAGCCTGTTAGACATTCTTTTGGTGTCCTTGTCTTTTACCTACCATTTGGCGCCCAACGTGGGGCCCGAGGCGAGGGCCCATCCTGTGACGAGCAGGATTTGCGGCCCTCTTGGGTCTGGCCCGCGCCGGACCAGGTCACCCCATCACCCCTCCGGGACCATTCAACCGTCTGGCAGGATACGGGGTAAGTTCCATCGGTCAGGCTCTGGGGGTTGTTGCTCCCCTGATGATGATGCTTAGGGTGTTCTGGTTCCTGTAAATTGCGGCTACATCCAGACCCCTCCTTCGCAAGCCAGGCTTGCTTCCTCGCCGCCTGGCAATTTGGAGACGTCCCTCTTGGCTGAGTGGCCCTCTCCTCGCTGGGCTGACGGCCCGATCGGGGACGCCTGACCGGACCACTCCCAGCCCCGCTAATGACGGGTCCAGGACCCTCGTTTCATAGTCACCATGGGGACAGCTGCCTCCAGGGCTGAACAACCCTGGTCTACACCGCTAAAATGTTTACTCGCCAACCTCAGAACTCTACATGTCGCCAGAGAAATTCGTTCCAAACGCTTAACCTTCCTTTGTTCTGAGGCATGGCCCCAATATTCTTTAGATAACGGCTCACAATGGCCGCCAACCGGAACTTTCGATTTTAACATCCTCCGTGACTTAGATAATTACTGCCAGAAGACGGGAAAATGGTCTGAGGTGCCCTGCGTACAGGCTTTCTGCCTATTGCGCTCCCGTCCCACCCTATATACCCGCTGTTCCCCTTCTGAAATTCTAACCATGGCCCTTGCCAGCTTCTCCCATGTCCTCCCCTCCCCCAGCGCCCTCACCTCCTGTGACTAGCCTCCCACCTCCCTTGGCTCCACCTCAATATCCACCCCTCCCTCCATGCCCACCCTTTCTGGCTCACCAGTCAGCTCTCACACAAGGTTGCAGACCGCTCCCGATCTGCTGCCAGCTCCCCTGCTTCCTCTCCGCCAGGTGGCCGGCCTGTAGGGTCTCACCCATGTCCACGTACCCTTTTCACTCCAAGACCTTGACCATATCGAACAGCGGCTAGGCTCCTACTCGGCCAACCCCTCCAACTACATCAAAAACTTTACCCAGCTCTCTCGGCCTTATGCCCTCACCTGGCAAGACACATTTGTCATCCTGGGGTCCACTACTACCCCAGAGGAAAGAAAGGCCATTTGGGCCACAGCAAGAGTGGTAGCAGATCGGGGACATCTAGCCAACCCAGCTGACCCTGCCCGGCCACCCGGAGCAGCTGCTATTCCAGACGTAGACCCAGACTGGGACTATCAGAAGGGACAGAGAGGCAGAGCCAACATTCGATACATGGAAAAATGCCTATTGGAGGAAATAGAAACCACCTCCCTCAAGGTGGTACACTTACTTAAACTAGATGACATAACCCAGGGCCCTGATGAAAACCCAGCAGCCTTTCTTAACAGGCTGACAGAGGCTCTCACCACCCATACCCAGATTGCCCCAGATTCTCTGGCGGGGGTTACTACCCTAACCAACCATTTACTATCCCAATCAGCTTCAGACATCAGAAAAAAAAAAAAAAAACACCTCTCCAAGGCTGAGGATGGGCCTCAGACTCCCATCTGAGACCTGGTAAAAATGGCCTTTAATGTTTACAATGCCCGAGAGGAAACTGCTGAAGCCAGCCGCAAGGCAAGGCTTAAACAAAAAGCCGAACTCCAGGCCGACCTCCTTGAGAAACACACCCAGGCACTGGTAGCAGCCCTGCGGCCGGCCACAGGACAGAAGGTGGGTCCCCAGAAGCCACCACCAGGAGCCTGCTTCAAATGCAGCCATGAGGGCCACTGGGCCCACCAACGCCCAAACCCCCGTTCCCCGACAAAGCCGTGCCCTCATTGCAAACAACTGGGACATAGGGCGAGTGATTCTCCCCAGGCGACTCAGGCCCCAGCCTTACTGGGCCGAGGTCTGGGCTCCCAAAAGGACATTTCCTCCCGGCACCCCACCTTGGAACTTCTCTCCTTTGATCAAGATTGACGGCGCCCAGACTCGGGGACTCCCATAACCCAAGCTGAGCCCAGGGTAATGCTTCAAGTGGCGGGTGAGTCTATCAATTTCTTGATGGATACGGGGGCTACGTACTCGGTCCTTCCCTCCTTCAGGGACACCTTGCATCCTTCCCAGGTCTCGGTGGTGGGTGTAGACGGCACGTCTTCACGACCCTTGCAGACTGGGCCACAGCCCTGCCAGCTTGATCACTTCTTATTCACACACTCTTTTCTGATAATCCCTTCATGCCCCACTCCCCTGCTGGGGCGGGACATTTTAGCTAAGCTTAGGACCACCATTCACCTGCCTCTCTCACTTTCCCAGTCTCTCACCTTGCCCCTACTCCTCCTCTGCTCCCCTGAGGCTCCAATTGTCAACCCTACCATCTGGGACACTGAAATCCCTCTGGTAGCAACCCATCACACCCCCATCCTGATTAAATTACATGATCCTTCCCACTTCCCAGGCCGCCCTCAATTCCCCATCTCTCAGACTCACCTACACGGTCTTAAACCAATCATAGACCGTCTCTTAGTCTCCTCAACCTCGCCCTGTAATACCCCCATTCTCCCAGTGCGGGAGAATTCTGGCGGCTACCGATTGGTTCAGGACCTTCGACTGATAAATGAGGCCATAATCCCTGCTCATCCAATTGTCCCCAATCCCTGTACCTTGCTTTCTGACATCCCTAGAAGTACGACTCACTTTACTGTCATAGACCTCAAAGATGCCTTTTCGCTATCCCCTTACACCCAGACTGCCAGTTCCTCTTTGCTTTCACATGGACCGACCCAGAAACCCAACAGTCCTCTCAGCTAACATGGACAGTCCTCCCCCAAGGGTTTAGAGATGAGACAGCCCCCATTTTTTTGGCCAGGCTCTGGCCTGGGATCTGGCCACATGCCCTCTGGCCCCTAGTGACCTCTTACAGTGTGTGGATGACCTTCTGCTCTGCAGCCCCTCACAAGCTCTCTCTCAGACACATCCCACTATTCTTCTTAACTTCCTTAGCTCTAAAGGATACCAAGCATCTCAGCAAAAGGCCCAACTCACCCAGACCTCGACAACCTACACCCTGCCCCCAGGGCTATACCAAACGAGACCAAAAAAAAAAACAAACCTGGGTTCACAACCTACACTTATGTCCACTGAGACTGTTCTGTCTCACCTGCCTAGCCATGCTCCTATGGGGATAAATGGTATTGGACGTCCAAGAGCCTTGGGACTGCCAAATCAAACTCAGCCTCTAACTGCTATAAAGCTAGAGACAAAGACCTCTGTTTCACCATACAAACCCACTACGAAATGACAGACGGAAAGGGGGCCCAAGATCAGAGACAAAATCAAATCCAACATAAGCTCCAACAGGACTTAATAAAGTTGACAACTAAAGCGTCTAATCCACACCATGAGCCCATTAACCTCCCACCCTGAGTTGTCCATACAGCAAGGTGAAAAATGCAGCGTCAACTCAACATTCCATCAGTATTAACTTTTATCGATATCAGGTTCCTTCCTGCAAGAGTCTTATTTTTTGTACATTATCTTCTGGCCTGGAGGCCTGTTGATATTTTATGACCCCTTGTTGATAAAAGTTGGTCAGCAAGAACAATAATTTTCGCTTAAAGTGTTTCCTCTTAAATTCCTAGCCTGCGTCACCCTTAAAGTACAGAGTTACATTTTTATGGAGCAAAGATTCAGTGGGTTACAGCAAAGAAAGAACTTACTAACTCAAAGTCTAATGTTGCTAACGCTAAAGCTGCTGCTTGTTTTTTCTACATCCTGACTATATGCACTCCCAGGAACACAATGGATAAGGGATGTGAGAACTTGGCAGCAAGCATTGGCTCAACAATGTTGCAAGAGTCTGGATAAACCTGCCAAGTAAGCTAGAATGCTAACAGGGGGTTTGAAACACTCTTTTCATGCCCAGGAGATTTATCAATTAGGACCCTAAGTTAACTCTTTCCAGAGAAAGGTGGTCGGGAACAGCCCCCTGTTAATGTCAGAAGAGTTGGTGAAAGGCATAAAATAGTAAGACAGACAGATTCTGGTTTTGGGGTAGATGCTCGAGCAGGTCCAGGGGGTCTGTCGTGTCCTGAGGCCTTGCTCATCAGGACTCTTCCGCATGACCTTGTCATGGGTGGGATCTCCCGTGCTGGCTCCCGGCATCTCCCCCTTTTTAGAGCATAGCTGAAAACAGTAGACAATGTTTTTCCTAAAATAAAGTTAGAGAATGATGGAAAAGAATCGCTTGCTATTCCTGCGGCCGCAAAATCTAATTGGGAGTGTTCCATGGGCTCTGTCTTCCCTTGAGACCCGGACCATTCCTCGACCAACCAATCCCTCCAAAATAGATAGAGGCCCAAAATCTCACTCAAAATGCCACTGAAGTAACCTGGCCAATGGGGTCCTTGACCACCAAGATACTGTACCTCCCAGCCAACGCCCCTTGTGTCCTGGCCAATGACACCTCATTAACCACGGTGGCCTGTGACAGCTCGAGACAAGACCCCCTATCCCCAAACCCTCTGGTATGCGGAAAACCCGGGATATTCTTTCTCTGCAATCAAACCACCTTATTACAATGCCTCCTACCCAACTGGACTCAGCCTTACACCCCAATCTTCCTTACTCCCTACCTGACCATTCTGACACCCCAGGCAATGGAGGGCCAAACCCAGTCAGCCCGCCGCCGGAGGGCACTGGCTGCAGCAACCCTGCTCCTCGGGGGAGGTTTATTCACAGCCTTAGGACTGGGGGCGGGAGGACTGGGATCAGCCACACACTTCTACTCTAAGCTGTCTGCAGACCTCAGTCGAGACCTGGACAAGGTGGCAGACTCCCTGACAGCACTGCAGACCCAGATGACCTCTCTGGCAGCAGTGGCTCTCCAAAATCGAAGGGCCCTAGACCTGCTAACGGCCGAAAAAGGGGGAACCTGTCAGTTCCTAGGGGAAGACTGTTGTTTTTTCATTAATGCCTCGGGGATAGTTCAGAACAAGGCCCGAGACCTGAGAGAGAACATCAGACTTAGGCTGAGTCGGGCGGTTTCGATTTCTCGGGATGGTAGAAGTCGTCTTGGGCAGAATGGCTTCTCCCACTTCTCAGACCCCTCACAGCCTTGTACCTCATCCTGTCGATAGGACCTTGTGTTTTTCAGATCATCCTCCAGAGGGTCAGGGACCTGACCCAGACGGCTACTGGACAGATGTTGATGGTGGCCGCATACTCCAAACTCTCGTCCAGAGACCCTGAGGCCCCCTAAAGGTCACCAGGATCCAGCCACGACCCTCAGCCCCAACGACGTCCCAGTTCAGCAGGAAGCAGCCAGAAACGATAATGGCACCCCTTATCCTATCAAAAGGGTCAAAATGTAAGGTCGGACCCCGGGGGCCATGATGGGCCGCCCCTTTCTCTCTAACGGAGGTCTCTAACGGAAGGAGCCTCCCAGATCCCAGGGACCAATGATAGCACACTTCGCCAGCTAAAGCCGCCCCACCCCAGCCACATAGAAGGACCTGTCAGCCCTCGAGGCCTCGGCCTGGCGACCTATCCGAACCCCCGTCCATCTAGCCTGACCATCCCTTGCAACGATCGTGTAAAAACCACCCCCAACACAGTCTGGGCATGGACTTCCTTGACCTGCCTCATTCGGGTCTGGGAACCCCGCCCGGGAGGGCTTCACCATTAAAAAGCCTGTTAGACACTCTTTTGGTGTCCTGGTCTTTTACCTAACAAGTGTCTCAATAGAACTAGGCTAAAAGAAAATTTTCATTAATAATTTAGAGTGGAGATAGCAATAAGACAAAGAGAGCAATCAAGGAGAAAGGACAAATGACCCTTGGAGACTGGATTTAGGAAGTTAAGGAATAAATTATCAGCAGGTTTCTATCTGGGGTGGAGCCCCATCTGCTTCTGTTTGCTCTTTCTTTTTTTTCCTAAGATTTTTTATGTGGACCATTTTTAAAGTCCTGAATTTGTTACAATACTGTTTCTGTTTGCTTTGGTTTTTTGGCCAAGAGGCCTACGGGGTCTTAGCTGCCTGACCAGGGATCGAATCCTCCCCCTCTGCCTCAGAAGGGGTCACCAGGGAGTCCCGTGCTCCTTCTATGGACAATAATTTTATACAAATGTGATCTCCTGTGCAGGCTCAAAGAAGGGACCCCAAATGGGTGTTAGACTATATTCGTTCTGTGTGCACTGCTTCTCAATGGGGTTGCACTTGACATTTTAGACACGATGTTTCTTCATTTGGAGAAATGATCTTACACATTGTGGGATATTTATCATAACAAGCATCTGCTCATTAAATGCCTGTAGCGCCCATCTGTTATTTTGACAAACAAAAATGTATCCTCGTATTTCCGTTGCCACCTGGGAAGGTGGCCATGTGTTTGGCTGAGAAGCACCTCCTTACAGCNCGCACCACCCCCCCCCCCCCCCCCATATGTGGTTAAATGGCTCATATTCAGCGACATGCTGGTAAGCTGGCTGTCAAAAAAAAAAAAAAAGCCCTAAGTTGTATCCTTTGCCAATTTCTGGGCTGTAAATATTCCAAACACAGCAATTTTCATGTTACCTGAGGTTTAACCACTGGCTCGTAAAATTTCTGAGTATTTAATAATTGGCTCTTGAGAGGTGGTAGGGCTGGCTCCAGGACATCCCTGGGCACACAGAAGTTTGGAGCTGGAAGCTGGACCCTCCAGCACCCCTTATTCTGTGAAAGAAAGAACGCGGTAGAAGGTTTACGGTCAAGTGTGTATGTTGTGCCATGATCAGCCAATCTTTGACCACACAATGCCCCTGTCAATTCCCTGGGGCGGCGGGGCGGGGCAGGGCAGCAGGCAAAGTGTTACGTGCTTTGCCACTAAATGATGATGGGAGATGGAAGTGTCTCTGTTCACAGATATAGCTACACATTCATTTCAGGCACTTGGCCTTTGTCCTTGTGAGGATTCTCATAATATGTGCACGTTATTTAGGTTAAACACAGAAGGTTGCATTTATCTGATGCTTCCCATGATGCTAAGGGGCCTCCCAGGGTGGCTCAGTGGTAAAAAATCCACCTGTAGATGCAGGAGACGTGGGTTCAGTCCCTGGGTCGGGAAGATCCCCTGCAGGAGGAAATGGCAACCCGCTCCAGTACTCTTCCCAGGGGGCACACTCTCCCCCATCTCCAGGTCTGCAGTTCAGTTCAGTTCAGTCGCTCAGTCGTGTCTGACTCTTTGTGACCCCATGAATCGCAGCACGCCAGGCCTCTCTGTCCATCACCAACTCCCAGAGTTCACTCAGACTCACGTCCATCGAGTCCGTGATGCCATCCAGCCATCT
>SJYQ01005574.1:40749-52651 GCA_006410935.1 Redunca redunca | reverse complement strand
AAGCTGTGCACCTGCACCTGCCCTGCCCCCCGCGGGTGCAGTTTTACGTGCTGCTTTTCCGCTGGGGAAGTCACTATTGGGCTTGTAATCTGTCGGTTTTAATTATTCATTTATGTATCGTTCCTGTTATGATGCCCTCTGTGCTTCCAGGGCTCGCCACAGACTCGGCAGGGAGAGTGTTTCCTGGTGTTTGGAAACCTCTCTTCTTAGAGTTCCTTTCCCGGGTCGGGTTTCCCTACCCAGGACGGAGCTCCCTCCCCCCCTCCTTTGTCTCTCTTTTCGTCTTTTATATTTTTTCCCCTACCTGTTTTTGAAGGCAGTGATCTGCTTTTCTGGGTGCTTGATGTCCTCTGCCAGCATTCAGAAGTTGTTTTGTGGAGTTTGCTCGGCGTTGAAATGTTTTTTTGAGGAATTTGTGAGGGAGAAAGTAATCTCCTGGTCCTATTCCTCCGCCATCTTCTCCCCCCTCCGCCACATCTTTGGTTTTTAATACGCTGTCTAGGTTTGTCATAGCTTTCCTTTCAAGGAGGAGGAGTCTTTTAATTTCATGGCTGCAGTCACTGTCCACCATGATTTTGGAGACCAAGAAAATAAAATATATCCTTATTTTAAAGTTGAGCAAATTGACACCCAGAGAGACCCAGAGAGGTTCAATAATGTGCCCATGGGGTAGAGAAAGTTGGAGGACTTTCTCTTCTGGACCACTGGTCAGGGGTACTATTAATATGTTCTAAACTCAGCCAGGAACCATCGATACCATCATAAACATTAATATTAGAGACACAGTAGAATATCAGGAAGGGGGTGCTGGGAAATCTGTTCCCATCTCCAGTGAGGAGCTCCCCAAGCCACTGGTTCCATGCAAGTGGTATTATTCAAGCTGGGATGGTGCTGGGAGAGAGAGTGGCAGGGGGCAAGGGTTCCCAAACTTCAGCAGGATCACAGATGCCCAGATGCTTCTTCAAACACGGTTCTTGGGCTGTCCATGCAGGGATTCAGCTTCAGAAGGACGATGGAGGGACTGAGCGTCCATACGTTTCATTAGCATTTGCAACTTGAATATAAAGGGAAGGTGAGAAATGAAACAAGAATGAAGGGATTGAGGGCCAAGGATTGAAAGGCACGCTTCGCTTGGCTTTGTGTTCTGAATTTGATGATTGTTTTTGCAGGGTGCTGTGGACAGGCCGGGTTAGAAATATCTCTTTTGGAGCCCTTCTTGAACTGGAGGCTGAAAAATCCAAGACTGTTTTTAAACATAACATAGAGGAAAGGGAAGCAGCCCAAATTCAGATATTGATTTAGATCAGAGGTGGGCAGAACATAGCCAACATGAGATAGGTCTGGGACCTGGGGCCCTTCGCTGCAAAGCTGGCACCTGGACACACCTCTCCTTCAGCTACAGGGTACGAAGCAACTACACGAAGCTAAACATAACTGTGTGTGCGCGTGGCTGGGGAAGCTCTGCACCAGGAAGTGCAGAGAAAAATCCTGCCATTTCTGAAGAGCCGGGAGCGAGAAACTGTGTGTTGGGAATGAGAGCAGGGACTGCACACGTCCCACGCACTCAGCATCACACAGGGATGGGCGAGCTACCCGAGCCACCCTCCGGCCCCACCCCTGGGCACCGCTACTCCTGCCCCGTGGCGGGACCAAGGTCCTCCCCCACTTCCAGGAGCAAGCAAGTGAGCCTGATACTTGATTTCACGCCCACCGGCAGCTGGCCTAGGAGCCCCAGAAAGTCTTGACTGAATTTCTTGTCTGGCCTCTAGTCAGTTTCTGTTGATCAGGGAAGGCCAAGAATCATGGTTGGGATCAAAGGACCAAATCCAGCCCACTGCCTTGTCCTGTAACTTAAATGTTATAAGAGCACAGTCTTACGCATTCGCTCACCTACAGTCTAGGGCGCTTCTGTGGGGCCTCCCAGGTGGTTCGGCAGTAAAGGATCCTCGCAGGAGATGCAGGAGACGAGGGTTTGATCCCTGTGTCAGGAGTGTCCCCTGGAGAAGGGGATGGCAACCCACTCCAGTATTCTTGCTTGGGAAATCCCATGGATAGAGGAACGTGGCGGGCTACCGTCCGTGGGGTCAGGCATGATTGAGCGTGCATGCTGGGTGCTACAGGATAGCATAGAGAGTTGCCACAAAAGACCACGTGGCTCACAAAGCTTAAGTATTTAGGGTTTGATTTAAAAAAAAAAAAACAAAAAACAGTGCATCAACTCCTTTTACAAAAAAAAAAAATTTAAAGGTGATTTACAATATTGCGTTAGTTTCAGGCATACAGCTTCAGATTCTTTTCTGTTACAGGTTATTTCGAGATACTGAATATAGTTCCTTGTGCTGTATAATAAGACCTTGATGTCTATCTACTTTATATATAGTAGTGTGCATCTGTTAAATCCTACTACTTTATCTGTCCCCTCCTCTCTCCTCTTTGGTACCTACATTTTTCCTATGTCTGTGAGTCTGTTTCTGTTCTGTAAATGAGTCAGTGATATCGTATAATATTGGTCTTTGTTTGACTTCACTTAGTATGATAACCTCTAGATCCATCCGTAGGGCTTCCCAGGTGGTTCAGTGGTAAAGAATCTGCCTGCCAACGGAGGAGACACAGGAGATAAGTGTTTAATCCCTGGGCTGGGAAGATCCCCTGAATCCCACTCCAGTATTCTTGCCTGGAGAATCTCCTGGACAGAAGAGCCTGGCGGGCTACAGTCCACGGGGTCACACAAAGTCAGACACGGCTGAGTGACTGGAACGTGCAGGTCCATCCATGTTGGGGCAACGGCATCGTTTCATTCTTCATATGGCTGAGTAATATTCCATTGCACACACGGACCACATCTTCCTTATTCCTGCACCTATAGATGGATGCTTAGGCTGCTTCCATGTCTCGGCTGTTGTAAACAGTGCTGCTGTGAACTCTGAGGGGCATGTACCTTTTGGACTTAGAGGTTTTGCCTTTTCCAGATATATGCCCAGGAATCGGATTGCAGGATCACATGCTTTTTAAAGAATCTCTAGACTGTTTTCTCGGAGAAGGTAATGGCACCCCACTCCAGTATTCTTGCCTGGAAAATCCCACGGATGGAGGAGCCTGGTGGGCTGCAGTTCATGGGGTCGCTAAGAGTCGGACACGACTGAGCGACTTCACTTTCACTTTTCACTTTTCACTTTCATGCATTGGAGAAGGAAATGGCAACCCACTCCAGTGTTCTTGCCTGGAGAATCCCAGGGACGGCGGAGCCTGGTGGGCTGCCGTCTATGGGGTTGCAGAGTCGGACACGACTGAAGCGCCTTAGCAGCAGCAGCAGCAGACTGTTTTCTATAGTGGCTGCACCGATTTACATTCCCACCAAAGGTGTAGAAGGTCACCCCTCTGTTTTTTAGAGAATGTGTTTAGAATATAGGTCCTAAGTAAACTATTAATGTATTCTTAGGGCTTGGGTCAGGAAGATCCTCTGGAGAAGGGAATGGCAACACACGCGCGTATTCTTGCCTGGAGAATCCCACGGACAGAGGAGCCTGGCGGCCTACAGTCCACGGGGTTCCAGAGTCAGACACGACTGAGCGGCTCACACACACACACAGGGCTTGACTATGTGCAGAAACACACTTGAGTCTCTCTGTCGCCCCAGCCCACATGCCAGGGTAACCCGTGTGGACAAAGCCAGGTAACGACATATGGCAGAGGCAGCGTCTCTGGAGAATATCTTATCCTGTTATTGCACTGATTTTTGAAGGGATTTAAATGCATCCCACTCTCCTTTTTCTAAAAAGGTCAGACATTTAAACAAATTTCAAACTTTTGGTTTGTGTTTTTCAACCTTCTGCTTTTCTGAAGGTCAGCTGCTTTGTTGAGAACAAGGGAAAATGGAGAAAAGGGAGACAGTCTCAGTGTTCTTTATGTCCACTCTAGTTTTATAGCCTCTGTCTTGCTGAAAGCCATGAATCTGCCCTCTTTTCCCTGAAGCCACTGACAGACTGTTCAAATTCTTGCTTAGAGACTGAGAGAAGCTTTCATGGTTCAGCTGCTGACTCATCCAAAATCCTAAAGCATGCCTGCTGAGCCCTGGCTCTGGAGATGCAGAGATGTATAAAATGCATTCTCTGCTCGCAGCCTACAAGCCGCGAGAGACACAGAGCAATTACCCGGCAGACAGCCTCAGATGTGCTGAAATAAAGCAACTGTGGGAGCCCAGGGAAGGTCCAACCAAGGCTGCTTGACAGAACAGAAAAGAACATGTGCTTTGTACCTTAAGTGATGCTTGTCTTTACAACACACAAATTTAGATGCCAAGATGTCCATTCATTAAAAAAAAGCATTACCCTCGAATCTGAAACTAAGCAGCGTCAAATAGAAGAATCATGTTTAACTTCATCGCCTCCCACCGGTCTTTGCCTGGTCACTGTATCAGGTGAAGGCAGTTGAGACTGGGTTCAGGGCACGATGTGGAGCCCCTGGGTGCTCAGGAGAAGACTGGGGTTCAGACAGCACAGGGGACCCTGCATTGCTGGTGTCTGGGCTGACATATGAGCGAGCTCTCTCCAGGAAGGGTAGCTTCGATCGTGTCCTTAGAAGTGGGTCTAGGCTACTGAGCCGGCACCTCTTTCCAGGCAGACTTGTTTTCCTGGGTAAGGAGTAAAACAAGCTCTAAAGCAAGGCGTCGCCAACGTCCCTGCAAATTAGGATTGTCAGCTGAGCTTTCCTTTTTTGGCCCCGCACCATGCAGCTTTGAGCCCTTAGATCCCCGAGCAGGGAACAAACCCAGGCCCCTGCATTGGGAGGTGGAGTCTTAACCACCCGTCCACCAGCGGAGGGCCCCTCCCGAGCTGTTTAGACTCCTGCTGCCCAGGGCCCTCTCCAGAGTGACCACATCATAATATCTGAGGGGAGGACCCCGAGAGTGTAGTTTTAAACTCCTCAGAGGAGCCCGGAGTGCAGCCACGGTTGAAATCAGTGAATCTCGATCACCTGAAGGGCTTGTTAAGCTTAGTCTGCTGAGTTCCTCGCCCCAGGGCCTGACTCAGTGGGTCTGGGCAGCTGGAGGATTTGCATTTCTAAGACGTTCCCAGGTGAGGCTGACTGGAGTGGTGGGGTCAGCACATTGTGAACCACTGCTGTAAACGAGAGCAATAAAGGGGGCGGTCTTTTGAGAAGCAGAGTTCCTGCCTTTTGCGGCGTGAGGCGCAGAGACCGGGCTGGAGAGTTTGTGCATTGGGCCCGTGAGGACACGTCCCTGGGACGGTAGGCACCCACTTTCGAACGTCCTTGGCTGGCGAGGAAAAGTGCTTTACGGGGTGTGTTTTTCTCTTTCTCTTTCAAACTCTCTCTTTCAATCTTTCTTTCAGACTCCTTTCTGTTTCAGACTCCTCTTTCTCAGAGTCTCTTTCTCTGAGACTCTTTATCAAGCTCTCTCTAAAACGCGTTAAATCTCTCTCCTTCTCTCTTCCTTTCTCTTTCTAGANGGTTGTCCTTCCCTTCTCCAGGGGGTCTTCCAGCCCAGGATCAAGCCGGGGTCTCCTGCGTCGCAGGTGGACTCTTTACTGTCTGAGCCACCAGGGAAGCCCTTCACAGTCTAAGGAGACAGACAAGTGCACAGTTACAGGACAACGTGGCTGGTGCCACATTGGAGGGTGTCTGTGGGTCCGTGTGCTCTCTTGGGGGCCTCCCTCCCAGCAGAAGTCGCCGGCAATGGGGGGCCCTCCTGGGTACTTCCCTCGTCTCAGGATTCACAGCTTGGTGCTGTCTGATGTCTGAAAATTGTTCCTGTTTTTGTCTGATTTTTCACTTGTAATGTGGGGTAATTCTGGGATGTCTTCCTCATGGCCAACGTGGATGTCCAGAAAAAGCATTGTACAAGAAATCCTGAAGATTCCTCGAACTATGAACATTTCTTCTCTGTAATATTCTCCAAAATATACAAATCTGGGGGATTTTAGAAATAACTGCCGAGAGTATATAAGGCTTGCATAGGTTGCTCCATCTGCTCAAAGGGACTAAGTGATTTACTTTCAGGCAGCTCTAGTTTCCTGGACTTAGAATGCAGGATTCACTGCCCAGGTGTTACAAGTTTAATCCTAATACCATCCCTGTAGAACATTACACTCTTGTAATTATTTAATTAAATATCCCCTCAATACTATTTCCCTGATAGATTTTAATCTTCATAAAGTCAAGCACCTACATCATTTTAAATGGTGCCTGAACTATGCCAAAGCCTTGTACTGTGTGGATCACAACAAACTGGAAAATTCTGTAAGAGATGGGAATACCAGACCACCTGACCTGCCTCTTGAGAAATCTGTATGTAGGTCAGGAAGCAACAGTTAGAACTGGACCTGGAACAGCAGATGGGTTCCAAATTGGGAAAGGAGAGCGTCAAGGCTGTGTACTGTCACCTTGATGTAACTTATATGCAGAGGACATTATGTGAAATACTGGACTGGACGAAGCACAGGCTGGAATCATGATTTCCAGGAGAAATATCAATCACCTCAGATATGCAGATGGCACCACCCTTATGGCAGAAAGGGAAGAAGAACTAAAGAGCCCCTTGAGGAGAGTGAAAAAGTTGGCTTAAAACTCAACATTCAGAAAACTAAGATCATGGCATCTGGTCCCATCACTTCATGGGAAATAGATGAGGAAACAGTGGAAACCGTGACAGACTTTATTTTTTTGGGCTCAAAATCACTGCCGATGGTGACTGCAGCCATGAAATTAAAAGACGCTTGCTCCTTGGAAGAAAAGTTATGACCAACCTAGATAGCATATTAAAAAGCAGAGACATTACTTTGCCAACAAAGGTCCGTCTAGTGAAAGCTATGGTTTTTCCAGTGGTCATGTATGGATATGAGAGTTGGACTATCAAGAAAGCTGAGCACTGAAGAATTGATGCTTCTGAACTGTGGTGTTGGAGAAGAGTCTTGAGAGTCCCTTGGACTGCAAGGAGATCCAACCAGTCCATCCTAAAGGAAATCAGTCCTGGGTGTTCATTGGAAGTACAGATGCTGAAGCTGAAACTCCAATACTTTGACCATCTGATGTGAAGAACTGATTCATCTGAAACGACCCTGATGCTGGGAAAGATTGAAGGTGGGAGGAGAAGGTATGACAGAGGATGACATGGTTGGATGGCATCACCGACTCAATGGACGTGAGTCTGAGCATCCTCCTGGAGTTGGTGATAGACCAGGAGGCCTGGAGCGCTGCAGTCCATGGGGTCACAAAGAGCTGGACACGACTGAGCAACTGAACTGCCACTCTCAACTTACTTTTTTCATACAATGCATGCTGAGAGGAGAAGCTTAAAAATGCTTTTCTTAACTTTAAGAGACTCTACACTCTTACACTGAAAAATTTGTTGTAATATTGGTGAAGCCAGAGTCAGTGGTGGAAAAATTTCAAAGGATTCAGCAACTTTAGCACTTGGTGTGTCAGTCACTCAGTCGTGTTCAACTCTTTGCAGCCCCATGGGCTGTCTGTCGCCTGCTGGGCTCCTCTATCCATGGGATTCTCCAGGCAAGAAGACTGCGGTGGGTAGCCATTCCCTTCTCCAGGGGATCTTCCTGACCCAGGGACTGAACCCAGGTCTCCTGTATTGCAGGTGGATTCTTTACTGTCTGAGCCCCCAGGGAAGCCAAAAAAGTGAACGTGTTGGTCGATCAGTCGTGTCCAGCTCTTTGTGACCATTTGACTATGTTCTCCATGTTATTCTCTGCCCTCGATGTATCGAGTGTCAATAACAAAAGGATATAACCATCGTGAGCCACAAAGATCAGCCAGGGCAGAGAGTGTGTGCAAAGAAATAGTGAACAGAGTCTACATGACACACCTGAGTAAAACCCACATTTCAGATGGTGAAAAGTGGTAATTGCCAGTGATAAGCTACAGAGGAGAAAAAGAAGTTAAGGGCAAGGGGGGTGGGAAGGAGTGGGGGTGGCCGGCAGGTTACAGTTTGAATCCAGTGGTCAGAGAAAGTAGGTCTTCTTGAGAGAGTGAACTGTAAGCAAAAATTTGAGGGCGGTGAAGAGATTAACCAGGCCAGTATAAGAGCAGAGTGTTCCAGACAGGAGGATCGAGCCGGGCTTGTCGAATGTGTCTGGAGTGTTCAGGGAAGAGCTGAGAGGGAATACGAGAAAGTGGAAAGAAATGAAATTGGGTCAGGGAACAAGGCAGAGATCACACAGACCGAGCCTTGTAGACTGAAAAAATAAATTAACTTCCTCTGAGATAGTTTTCAACATGAAGTAAAGAAACACTGTCCTCTAATTGTAATTTTCTGAATCAAATAATTATAGTTTCACTATAAGTCAATAGACCTCAGAATTATTAAAACAGATCTTTGAATAATACAGGGAAGATCACTGACCTTAGTAAATTGATATACTCAGAAACCTAACTTTATGAGGACAAATTTCATAATAAACATGGATTTAAAATAAACTTTGTGGAAACAGTCATTCAAACACTTAATTTTTTCCTAATTAAAGACTAACCTAGTTTTCCAGCATCAAAAGCACGTGCTGTGTACCACCAGCTTCTCTTCCTTAAAAGTTAAGTAATATTTAACATGCATTTTATTGTATTCTTTAAAAACTGGAGCGTAGTTGCCTTAAAATGCTGTGTTTCTGCTGCTTTTGTTGCTCAGTTGCTTGGTCGTGTCCGAACCTTTGCGACCCGTGGACTGCAGCCCGCCAGGCCTCCCTGTCCACCACCAACTCCCGGAGTCCACCCAAATTCATGTCCATTGAGTTGGTGATGCCATCCACCATCTCATCCTCTGTCGTGCCCTTCTCCTCCCGCCCTCAGCCTTTCCCAGCATCAGGGTCTTTTCCAGTGAGTCAGCTCTTCACATCAGGTGGTCAAAGTATTGGCGCTTCAGCATCAGTCCTTCCAATGAATATTCAGGACTTTAGGTTTGAATATTCCTGGATTTCAATTTCAATCATGGATTTCCTTTAGGATTGATGGGTTGGCTCTCCTTGTAGTCCAAGGGACTCTCAAGAGTCTTCTCCAGCTCCACAGTTCAAAAGCATCAGTTTTTCAGCGCTCAGTTTTCCTTATGGATCACCCTCACTTCCATACTTGACTACTGGAAAAACCATCATTTTGACAATACAGACCTTGGCAAAGTAATATCTCTGCTTTTTTTTGTTGTTGTTGCTGTTGGAGGAGGCTTTTTTAATGTTTACTTAATTAAAAAAATTTTAATTGGAGGCTAATTACTTTATAGTCCTGTAGTGGTTTTTGCCATACATTCGCATGAATCAGCCATGGGTGTACGTGTGTTCCCCGTCCTGACCCTCCCTGCTGCCTAGGTTTGTCATAGCTTTTCTTCCAAGGAGCAAGTGCTTCTGCTGTGCAACAGTGTGAATCGGCTCGATGCAGACATATCCCCTTGAGCGTCCCTCTCCCCCCTCCCCCATCCCACTCCTCAAGGTCGTTACAGAACACTGCGCTGAGTTCCCTGTCTGTACCAGCGGGTTCCCACTAGTTAGTTATTTTACACATGGTAATGTATATAGGCGGAGAAGGCAATGGCAACCCGCTCCAGTACTCTTGCCTGGAAAATCCCATGGACGGAGGAGCCTGGTAGGCTGCAGTCCATGGGGTCGCATAGAGTTGGACACGACTGAAGTGACTTAGCAGCAGCAGCAGTGTATATAAGTTTTGAATTAATATTTTATAATGGCTGAATTAAAGATATTAGGGCTTAGAGTAACTTTTAAAAATATTCTCTAATATAAAATCAAATATCAAGAAGGATATAGAAAAAAGCAAAAGAAATTCCAAGGAGGTTAAACCCAGAAATCATCACTCAACATAAATAAAACTAAATAATTTCAAACTGAAAGTACATAGAATAGGCAACCCCCCTCTTTTTAAAAAGATAAATATTTGAGCTTCCAGCAATGTGATAATCTGAGCTTATGTGAGTGGGTTATCTTAAAAATACTTACATAGATGAGTTCAAAAGACCATGATCACCAGTCCTCAAAACAAAAATGGAGATAAAAATGATAAGAGTAAAGAGGAATTAAGCAAGCCCACAGTTGTTGGGGGCTGGGTTTCTAGCGGTCAAATAGTGTGACAGTGTATGTGAGCTGAAGTTAGGACTGAATGTCCTGCATCAATTCTGAGCCACATCCCACTGCCCGGGTTTAAGGAAGTGGGAACATTCCACGCACTGTTCCTGAGCGAAGCCGGGGAGCGGCTCCTTGTCCAGAGTCTGGGTCGGAGGAAAAGTCATCAGTGAGGATGCCGGTTTCCTCTCGGATGTAAACATGAGATTTTCTCACAATTCCAGGCACAGGAGACGCTCATAGCATAGATCAGCCAACGGCTGAAGACAAACGTGACTAAAACCCAACAAATTAAAGGCGGAAAACAATGACATAAACCTGAATGCTGATGCCCTAAGAACTGGAAATATTGGAACAATTTGAAATTGACCAAAAATAGACTTCAGATAAACAGATTTCAAATGAAACAAAAGGTGATGAAAAAAGAACATGAGAAATGAGAAAACGAAGTCCTAGAAATGAATACTTCAATCACTGAAATTAAACAGATACTTGATAGATGAGCTAACAGCCATCAGATACAGATAAAGGCAGTTTAGTGTTGAGGCTGTATCGGAAGAAACGGTCCAAACAGCATCGGGAGAGACAGTGACGGAGTGTGTGAGCAAGCATGGGATGCAGGGGGTAGAATGTTTATAGCCGGCAGGGCTCGACTTTGCGGCCAGCCTGGGGGAGCATCAGTTGTATTTGTTTCCTAGGTCTGTCTGTCCATCATTGCATCACCATCACACTGTCACTTTGTAATAAATGTTGCTATCTGGTCTGTAGAAACTCCAACTTTGTTCTTTAAATTTGGCCAGGTTCTTTGCCTCTCCATACAAATTTAAAACCAGCTTACCTATTTTCACAACATATCTGCTGGATAACTAGAATTACATACACTATATAAATAGATTTGGGAGAATTGACATCTTTATAATTTGAGTCTTCCCATTCCTCTATTAGTTAATCATTCAAATTTTCTCTGTATCAATAGCTTGAAGTGAAGCGAAGAGAAGTCGCTCAGTTGTGTCCGACTCTTTTCGACCCCATGGACTGTAGCCCACCAGGCTCCTCAGTCCATGGGATTTTCCAGGCACGAATACTGGAGTGGGTTGCCATTTCCTTCTCCAGGGGATCTTCCCGACCCAGGGATAGAACTCAGGTCTCCCGCATTGTAGGCGGACGCTTTAACATCCAAGCTACGGGGGAAGCCCTTATTCCTATGTATTGGATATTTTTTAGAGAATTGTATATGGTATTGATTTTAATTTTATTCTCCAATAGCTTTTTAATTCTTAATGTGAGTACACACACCATATTGAGCTTATAGCCAGTGGCTGTGGCAAATCCTCTTTTTAATTTTGATAGTTTGGGTTCCCAGGTGTGCAATCATGCCATCTGTGAATGACGGGATTACTTTTTTCTCTTTCCATTGTACTATTTACGTATTTATTTTTTGCCTGTTGAATTGGCTAGGATCTTCTCTATCATATAATTAGAAGTGGCTGTGGTGAACATCCAGGTATTTTTTTCTCATCTCAGGAAGAAAACTTTCAATAATTTTCCACTACCTATGATATTAGCAATAGTCTTTTTTTAATAAATAAGTTTTATTAGAAGGATAATCCCTTCTAGATTTCATTTGCTGAGAATGATTTTTTTAATCATGAAAGGATGTTGATAAAATGCATTTTCTGCATACAATATCTCTTATTTATTCTATCAGTTTGGTAGAAATAAAGCTATTAAAGACAATATTGGGGCAATTGAGGAAATCTGAATATGGACTGTGTATTAGAACACAGATTTCTTCATTTTGGTAATAGAATTAT
>SJYQ01005574.1:15890-29704 GCA_006410935.1 Redunca redunca | reverse complement strand
TCACTCACTCACTCACTCACTCACTCACAGAGAAAAGACTGAAGCGGAGACGCCCAGTGGTTGTTTCCAGGACGGAGATCAGGTGATTTTTGTGCCTCCTTTGAAACCTGTTGCGTTTTCCTTATGAGTGTCTGTGTGCTCACTTGCTCAGTCGTGTCCAGCTCCTGGAGTCCCCATGGACTGCAGCCTGTGAAGTTTCTCCGTCTATGGACCTTCCCAGGCAAGAATTCTAGAGTGGGTTGCCATTTCCTCCTCTAGGGGATCTTCCCCACCCAGGGATCAAACCTGCGTCTCCTGCGTTGCCAGATGGATTCTTTACCTCTGTATCACCCGGGAAGCCCATTTTCCTTATACTTGATACTAAATTTATATCACTTCAATGACTGCAAAAGAAATCAGTATGTGTGTACATGTTTAAGAATTAAAGTCAATGGATTTTGGCAATATATATCAAGTCTTAAAATTTTTCAAACCCTTTAAGCCAGTCATTCCACTGTAAAAATCTATTCTAATGATTACACCTGAAACATGGACAAAGAATTCAAAGAAAGTTCATTTCATCTTTTTAAATGAACACATAAGTTATACCAAATGTTTCAAAAGTTGACTATTGATATTTCACTATTTTATTGACTGAATTTATGGTGGAATTTTGAGGAACATAGACTTGCAAATGAAATTGTCTTTCTAAAATGTTTTTCTTCCACTTTTTATGACAGTGATATATGCCCACTGAGGAAAATTATAAAAACCGTAAAATCGTGACGATGTGCGAATGTTGTTGCAGCAAAGGACGGCACAGAGCAGGTTAGGCACTGTGGATGCCAAGAAATATGTTTCAGATGAGTGAGTGGCTACATCAGAGAACAGGTTCTGGCTGAATCACGGTTTCAGTGAACTCCTCATGGATTGGGTTTATGATATTTCAATGAAAATGAACATTTAGCATTTCTTCCAAAAGTCATCCTCTCATAAGCAGTCTCCGTGAAACCACTGTGATATAAATAGGCCTCCTCATAAAGTGTATCAGTAACCGACGAATAAAGGAATGAATATTTCACAGCTCAGGGGATTTTATGTACAGTAGTTTCATAACAGAGTGAAGTTAAAATGGATAGTGGGGGGACTAGAGCGCTTTGTTTTACTCCTCCGTTTTTAAGAACTGAACGGCTCTTAAAGCGTCTCAAGGCATTTGTCGTTTAGCATGCCGTGTAAGTGAAGCTTGGCACGAGCAGTAATTGCAAAGCTTTATAGAGTCAGTGCTGGCTCCTGCAGGAGGCTGGACAGGCTTCCAGGCAACAGACGGAGGCCCCGGAAACAGAGGAGAAGCAGGAAGCAGCTGGAAACCTACACCAATCAAGGGCAGTGGCAGGGGTTCTCGGGGAGACGGTTCACTCTCAGGGACCCAGGCACGGCAAGTCTTATCACTCCAAGTCTTATCACACAGACGTTTGCATCCGCAGAGAAACCTGTGGCTATTGCTTAAGGACAGAGTGGAGACAGGAGGGTGTCCATCAAAAATAAATTCCTTTTAGGAATTCAGTGAGAAATTTAGATCGAGAAGAACAGGAACAAGCTTGATGGAAACCACAAGATGGAGTGTGTTAGTAATGAAATGTGTGCTATGTGCTTAGCCATGTCTGACTCTTTGTGACCCCCTGGACTGTGGACCACCAGGCTCCTCTGTCCATGGGATTCTCCAGGCAAGAATACTGGAGTGGGTTGCCATGCCCTCCTCCAGGGCATCTTCCCAACCCAGGGAGCAAACCCAGGTCTCCCGCATTGCAGGCGGATTCTTTACCATCTGAGCCACCAGGGAAGCCCAGGAGTGAAATGAGAGGATGTAATATCTGAACTTTCCAGGTTGCCAGAGATGTTGGTAGGGTCACTTGATTAAAAAAAAAAAGAGAGTTCTGAGGTTGAGGTCTCAATGCTAGGTGGTCAGTTAAAGCATCATTGAAGCTGAGACTTGCTACCAGTCATTGAAGGAGGCAGCGGGGTTTTCAGCTGTGAAATGAGGCATGAAGCCTGGGCATGAAAAGAGAATGCATTTATCCTGACTTCTAACAGCAAGACACACATGGATGACCTGGAAGGTTTGTTAAAACACAGATTATTGGGCTTTGCCCCAAGTTTCTGATTCTAAAGTAAAGACTGGGAATTTGCATTTCAAACAAATTCTCAAGTTATATTGATAATGTCTGTCTGAGACCCACAACTTAACACCAGCTACAAAGCGGATGCCATATTCTGCACGAGACAGAGGAAAAGCAAGGATAGAAACTGGGAAGTAGCAAGAGAGTGAAACGCAAACACATTGAGCCCCAGGAGGACACTGAATTGCCATTGGCATGTCTTGGAAAAAATGGTGCAGATTTCCAAGGAGTTTTGTAGACGCTCTTCTTCTTGAAGGCGGAGCCTAAGTCCCCATGCTTCGGTGTAGGATGCATGGCGACTGCCTTCCACAGGGCACAGTGCGGAAAGAGCCTGGCTTAGTCGGTTTAGACTGCGCTCATAGGGCTGTAATAGAGCGCCACACGCCGGGTGGTGGGTAGACAATAGACGCTTATTTCTCGAAGTCCTGGAGAGTGGAAAATCCAAGCAAGACCATGGGCCAGCAGGTTTGGTGTCTGGAGAGGGCTTTCTGGCTGTCTTATCCCTGTAATCTGTAAAAACGTGTGTGTATATATGCGTTTATATGTGTGTATGTGAGCATTTATTATATATATAAAACAAATGTATATGTTTGTGTATGTTTTATATATTATATATGTGTGTGTGAGCATTTATTGTATAATATATGTTTATGTATGTTTTCTATATTACATATATGTGTGTGTATATATATACATACCTCAGTTGAGTAGAGTTGAGAGGCCAGGAGGAGGCGTTTTCACACCCAGTGAGGACAGCGGAACGGCAGCGCCAAGGTGACGAAGGAGCCCTCTTCCTGCCTGGAAAGGACTCGGCCAGTGAGAAGCCGTGGACGCTGCTTACTATAGCCCTCCCAGCTTCCCTTTCCTCCCTTCGAAAGCGGCCTCCTTCCCTGTGTGGTCACGTGTGCACACACGTGGTTGCAGATCCGGAGTAACAATTCTCGACTGATCCTGTATAGACACGTCCTTGTTGGAAAGGTATCTGCAGTCTGTTTGCTTCAGGTCTGTAGGTCTTCAGGTGGAACGGGTGAGGGATCTCTCCAAGGTTTCTCTTGTAAGGACACTAATCCCATTCATGGCAGGGCCTTCCCAGTGTCTCAGTGGAAAAGAATCTGCCTGCAGTGCAGGAAAGGCAGGAGGTGTGGGTTCGACCCCCGGTGGGGAGGATCCCTCATGCCACATCCCACATGTGGAGAAGGAAATGGAAACCCACTCCAGCATGCTTGCTGGAGAATCCCACGGACAGAGGAGCCTGGCGGGCTACAGCCCATGTGGCTGCAGAGAGTCAGACACGACTGAGCGACTCTCACTTTCTTTGCAAGACACAGGTACTCTGTAAGTCAGTCAGGAAACAGATATTTGATTTGCCTGTTTTTCAAATTTTGCACTTAATAAATACAACTGATAAATTTTTTTTGATACATTTCGAATTACACACTTCAAATGAAACAACTTTTTAAAACCAATTTGTTTTTTTCTTATCTAAAAGATAGCACTTCTGTCAATACTGCTACTAATGGTTCCTTAAATTACTATTTATTTGATTTCTGCCTTCCTACCTTTCCAAAGATTCTTCAGAGGATTTTTTTTTTATTCACCACACATCTCTTTATCTTTTCACTAATTAAAATACTTTTTTGGTGAAATATTTCAACAATGCAAAATCCTCTTTAATTGCCCTTGGAGGATGGTAGGGAACCAACTAAGTCAGTAAAGTGTAAGACGACTTCCTTTCATGGCTTTCGTTTGGAGCTTTTTGATTGCTGTTTAAACTCTGTCCTAATGATCAGGCTATTTAGATTTTTCTGTCTCTTCATGATTCAGTCTTGGAAGGTTGTAGGATTTTAAGAAATTTGTTCCTTTCTTCCAGCTTGTCCAATTTGTTGGCATGAACTTGATAATATTCTCTTACAAACCTTTGTATTTCTGTGACATGTATTGTTATTTCTCCTTTCATTTCTAATTTTATTTGTGAGTGCTTGCCTTTTTCTTAGTAATGTAGCAGAAGGTTTGTCAACGTTGTTTATTTGTTTATTTATTTTAAAGAACCAGCTCTTAGTTTTATTCATCTTTCTTGGTCTCTCTCTCATTTACTTCTATTCTGAGCCTTATTCTTTCCTTTCTTCTACTGACTAGATGTTTCTTCTTTCTTTAGTTCTTTTATGTATAAAGTTAGATTGTTTGAGATTTTTCTTGTTTCTTGAGGTAAGCCTATATGGCTATAAACTTCCTTCTTAGTACCACTTTTGCTGCATTCCCTAGATTTTGATATGCTTTATTTGTGTTCAGGTAGTTTTTCCTATTGCTCTTTCCCTTTATTATTTTTAATTGAAGTATACTTGATTTACAGTATTGTACCAATCTCTGTTGTATAACAAAGTGACTCAGTTATACACATACTATACATTCTTTTTAAAAAATATTCTTTTCCATTATGGTTTATTCCAGGAGATTGGACATATTATATCCAATCAAATAGTTCCCTGTGCTATACAGTAGGACCCTGCAGCTTATCCATTTTGAATGTAATAGTCTGCATCTAACAACCCCAAACCCCCAGTCTATGTCTCTCCCTCTTCCCCTACCCCTTGGCCACCCCAGGCTGAGTCTATTTCTGTTTTGAAGATAGGTTACTTTGTGCCATAATTTGTCTTTTTTTCTGACTTGCTTCACTTGGTGTGATAATCTCTAGCTGCATCTGTGTTGCTGCACCTGGCGTTTTCCGTCCTTTTTTACGGCTGCGTAGCAGTTCCTGGCATGTATGCACCACGTCTGTACCCATTCAACTGCCCATAGACGTTTAAGTCGTCTCCATGTTTTGGCTACCATGAATAGTGCTGCTGTGAACATAGAGATGCATGAATCTTTTTGAATTAAGTTTTGTTACTAATGAAAGTAGCTATTCACTTTTTCTACACTTCCCCTTAACCTTTAACCTTAAGAACCTACCCTGATTCTGTCTATTTCTCTCCTCAGTTTCCTGTGTTTCTGCATTTTGTTTCTGGTGCTGGAGGCCCTTTCAGCTTCTCTCGCAGGGCGAGCCTAGTGTTGATGAACTTCAGCTTTTGTTTTTCTGGGAAAGTTTTCACTTCTTCCTGTCTGGATGACAACTTTGCTGAATAGAGTATTCTCAGACGGTAGTGTTTCTGTTTCAGTACTTTGAGAATGTCATTTCACTCCTTCTTGGACTGTTGAGTTTCAGCTGAGAGATCCGCTGATGGCCTAATGGGGCTTCTTTTGTAGGTTGCCATTGTTTGTTTCCTGGTTGCCTTTAAAATCTTTGTCATATGACTTTCAACATACTTAATATAATGTATCTTGGAGAAGGCCTTTTTTGCACTGAGGTGTAGGTGTTTGTTTAGCTTTTAATTCCTTTCGTAAGTTTGGGAATTTCTCAGTGATGATTTTTAAAACTGAAGTATAGTTGATTTAAATGCTGCGTTGGTTTCTCTGTAAATAAACTCTCTGCTCTCTTCTCCTGCTGGGATACCCTTGACTCTAATGTTGGTCTTCCTGTAAAAGCTGGATGGCTCTTGTAATATTGCCTCATTTAAACGCCTTGCTTCTCTTTCTTCTATGTGTCATTTCTAGTTTTCTGTCTTCAGCCTCATAAATCCTTCCTTCTGCATGGTCTGCTTCGTTTCCAAGGTTTTCAAATGCATTCTTCTTTTTGTTTATTGAGTTCTTCAGCTCCAGAATTCGCTTGCTTCTGTGTAGAATTTCCTCTCCCCGCTGCCTTTTTTATTCTTTAAAGAATTTCAGTCTCTTTGGTAAAGTATTCTTTCCGCTTATTAATTTAGTCCTAGCTCATCAAATATTTTTCTGAGTTTTCTTGTAGGCTGTTGCGCTTCTTCAGCTTGGGTTCGGCTGCGGGACTGTCACTTCCTTTTTGTGCACGGCGCTGCTGTGGCTCTGGCGGGTGGTTCCCCTGCCGGTGCATCTGAAGTAGCAAACACCTTTCTGCCTGCTTAACACGATTCGGTAGGTAAGGGATGAGACACCTTCGTTTGTTTCCTGGTAAGTGGCGCTACAGGCTTCTGGTCTCTCTTAGCCTGAGCTGGCAATGCAGGAGGAAGGGTTCCGCCCCCGGGTTGGGAAGATCCCCTGGAGAAGGAAATGGCAGCCCACTCCAGCACTGCCTGGGAAATCCGTGGGCAGAGGAGTCTGGTGGCTATAGTTCACGGAGTCTCAGAGTCCGACAGACAGCGACTCCACAGCAGCCTGAGCTGCCTCTGCTCGCTGGAGAGCGAGCGCCTTCCGCGCTCCGCTGCCGCTGTCGGGAGCATCGCCCGAGTCCCGTGAGCTCTGCTTGGGCTCCGCTGGGCCTCGCCGGCGCGGCCTCCTGGATCGCGGGCTCGTCTCGCACACCGGGTCCCGTGGGCTGCAGGCCGTGCTTCCCGCAGGCGGAGGGCGGTCGCGCGCGGGGGGCTCTGCCGGGACCCTCCTTGTAAGGTTCGTGGGCGCTGCCCCTGCAGGCTGGGGTGGGGGACGAGGGGCTAGAGTCGCCACCGCCTCCGCGCCCGGTTAGCAAGCGGTACCTGCCGCTGCGCCAGGAGCGCGGCTGCCCGGCCGCTCCGAGGGCCTCCGGGCTGGGGGCTGCCCTGGCTGGAAGGCTGGGCTCGGCCGGCAGGGCCTCTCGCCCCCTGGGCTCCGCCGCCTCTCTGCTCAGTCCGCCTAAGTTTAGGCGGGACGCTCTCCAGCATCCTGCTGCCCTGGGCGGAGCCGCCTTTATTGAGCTGTGGACGCTTTACTAGTTGTAGACGAAGGGGACAAACAAAGGGAACGATTCCTTCCGCCACGCCGCTGACGTCACTCCAGGAAGCTTTAGTGTTAATGAAAGTTGATCCTTTTAAAATGAGTTATCCTTTTGTAGATTTAATGGCTTTAAAGAAAACTCTAAAAGAGGATTGAGAAGATTTATCTTTCCAGACTAGAAAAATCCCAAATACTTTTTTTTTTTGGTTTTGGTATTTTGGTGTTTTAATTTTCAATTATATTGCAAACACTCATTCTTCATGATATGAGAGAATAAAGTAAAGCAAATTTTGGAATTTATTTTTGGCTATGAGTTTCCCTAGTAATTTATCAGTAGTAGGTAGTATATCTAGTTTGTCCAGCACTGATTGTCTCGAAAGAGAATGTAGAGTTCTGTCTTCAATGGCATCTCAACCCAATTGAAAGAGGAGGATGAGATTATTAACACTAAAATATGATGGGACAACGTAGGTATCAGTTTGTGTGCTAGGATGAGAAAAGCAGATATGCTGTGGATAAGAAAGGAGAGAGACATGGAACTAAAGCACTCACGGTGCCCTTCGTAATACTGGTGGATCTGTGAATATTGGGCTTGCCTGGTAGCTCGCTGGTAAAGCATCCACCTGCAGTGTGGAGACCTGGGTCTGACCCCTGGGTCGGGAAGATCCCCTGCAGAAGGGAAAGGTGACCCACTCCAGTATTCTTCCCTGGAGAATCCCATGGACAGAGGAGCCTGACAGGCCACAGTCCACGGGGGTGGCCAAGAGTGGAAGTTGATGGATTTGCTATGAATGGACAGAGGAAGGTGAACACATGGTGGGGTAACCCAGTGACAGCAGTGTATACTGTCTCTTGGTATATAAGTCGGGACACCAAACACCAAGGAGTAGGACATCTGAGACTGAAACCAAGCCTGGATCCGTATCATAGACTTGCAGTGAGCACAGGCTGAGCGTAGAGAGACAACTAAAACATACTGTATCCGTTGAATCTTTGAAATAATGCACTGTGAGGGGATCTGTTGCATCTGGGTCCCAAAAGTTAGACTTTGTGTTGTGTGTGATGGGAAGATAGTTTCTCCCCCACTTACTGGCAGTTAACACGTTAGTCACATCCTAGGTTAGAAACGTGGGAGTAATTGGGTTTGCATCTTGATTTTGAATATGTAATCAAAGTTTTATCGTTTCCTACTTTGAAGTAACTTACTATTTTTTCTCTTTTCTATCTTCTCTTTGCCAGTTTTCCAAATAACACCAATATCCGTTCTCAGCTGCACGCCTGTTGAAGGTTCCTGGTGATTCTCCAAATCTTCCCTATACACACTTCCTAGGCTAAAATGCTGCCAGCATAACCTCATTATTGCTCAACAATATACGAAAAGCTCTTTATTGCCTTTAAGGTACATTTCAATCTTCCTGTTTCTAAAGTGTATGGTGTCTGTTACTTACTTTCTACCAGTTTTCCGTATCTCCCTGTGGAGCCTTTTTTCCCATCGTTATGTTTATTCTCAATGTCCCCGGCTCATAAGAAAGTTTATTCTAGACTAAGTTAATTTATTCATCCTAATTTCCCAGCCTAGAATGCTGTTCTCCTTTCCTTCTAGTTAGACTTATCTCATCATTTATTAATTTTTTTCAGCTGGTGCTGCTTTAGTAAAAAAAAGAACAAAACAAACTGCTTTCAGAAAGCCTTTATCCCATTTCCCTAGCTCCATGATGTAATTCACTGGCAAATTTAAGAAAGGTAAGGAATGAGCTGCTTTTCCATGTCTTCATATCAATCATACACATCAAGGAATAAATAGTGAGTGGGTGGAGAGAGCCAGGTTCATCACAGGAGCTTAATATATGTCGATTTACGACTGAGCAGAGGACAGGCCGCAAGTGAGGCAGCCCACAGAACTGAGGCGGGGGACTTGCCCGCTGTTGGGCACTGCGGCTAAGACTCTCTAAGGACGGCTCCGTTTCCCTTCGTGGACAGGAGAGTCCCGTTCCACGTGACTGGGCCCTGTAAGAGTAGTGCTATGATCGTCTGAGTCTCTCCCTCTAGACATGTTCCCACTGAGTCCACCACCTCCTTTACCTGCTCCCCCTCTGATTTCCGGACCAGCTTCCTGTCATCTTCATTTCATGTCACCTTTCCCTGATTCCTTTCATTGGTTTAAACTCAATGACTTTAAAAAAAATTACTTGTAACTGAAGGATAATTGTTTTACAGTGTTGTGTTGGTTTCTGCCGTACGTCAACAAGAATCAGCCATAGGTATACGTCTGTCCCTGGGATTCCCAGGTGGCGCTAGTGGTAAAGAATCCACCTGCCGGGCAGAACACCCAGGTTCCATCCCAGGCTAGGAAGATTCCCCTGGAGGAGGGCATGGCAGCCCATTCTGGTACTCTTGCCTGGAGAATTTCATGGGCAGAGGAGCCTGGCAGGCTGCAGTCCATTGCGTTGCAAAGACTCAGACATACATATGTCCCCTCCGTCTTGAACCTCCCTCCCACCTCCCACCCCTTCCCATCACTCTAGGTTGTTACGGAGCTGTGGTCTGAGTTCCCTGTAAACTCGATAACTTTTATATTATCTAGGATAATCTATCTTTGTTTATTCTTGATATTGAAGATCAGTTTAGCCCAGGTGGTATTCAATGAAATGTTTCCAAGGGATTAGAAAAATTTGTTTGCAATTTTCTTTCCTCCGTGTTTTAACCCGGTTTCCTTGTTTTGGGAAAGCAAATACTGTAATAACCCAGTGTGGAGGAAATGCCAGCCCGTGATTCAGAGTCTCTGACCCGAGAGCTCCGAGTCACGTTGACAAGGGTGGTGCGCCTGCCACCGATGCCTTTCCCGGCCGCCCTCCCAACTTTCTCGGTCAAGGTTCCCCCAGCCCAGCGCCCGGTAAAGGTCATCGAGGTGCGGCCCAACCTCGAAATCTCCTTTCTGCATAGGAAGCAAAAACTCTCAACTTCAGTGCTCAGCTTATGTACAGCTTCTTGATTCTTAAACATTTAATTATAAGTCTGTTTTCAAAAGTCACTGGCTCACACTTTTGGAAGTATCTAACTCACTAAAGCAGGGCTTCCCTGAAGGCTCAGTGGAAGAGCATCTGCCTGCAGTGCGGGAGAGGCAGGAGACGAGGGTTCCGTCCCCGGGATGGGAAGATTCCCTGGAGAAGGATACAGCACCCCACGCCGGTATTCTTGCCCAGAAACCTCCCACGGACAGAGGGGCCTATCTTTACAGTCCAAAGGGTCGCAAAGAGTCGGGCACAACTGAGCGCAGCTCCCTAACGCTCTAGTCAGTGCAGAGAGGCTGCTCGCCACTCATCTCTTGGCATCTCCGTGGAGAACGGTGAAAACGGCCTGCAGCTGAGACATGCACGGTGCAACTACCCCACGGGCTGTGAAGCTCTGACACTTAGCTAACAAGCTCTCTTGTCGTTTGGTGAATATCTTCACTCAGCAGGGCGGCTCTGGAGCATCTAATACTTGAGGGAAAACCCAAATATTTTAACATTTTTTCTAATTATTCGGAAACCATGTACATATTTTGGAAAAGAAAGAAATGATTAAGAAATGTGTGTTGCCAGCTCCCGGAATCACCTTTGTTCTCCTTCACTCTGTGGCACAGTGTGACTTTTGGCGACCGAGTGCCTCGAAGCAGCACGGGGATGCTGAGATGAGTGGGCAACGGTGGGTCAGATGTTCCTCATTTACCTGCATTAGGGAGAAGGAAACGGCAGCCCACGCCAGCCTTCCTGCCTGGAGGACCCCATGGACAGAGGAGCCTGGTGGGCTGGAGTCCGTGGGGTCACAGAGAGCTGGACACGGCTGAGGGACTAACACACCCCTACAGTAAGACCTCTGTAGTGGGCAGACTTATCTTCATCTATTTTTTCACACGTAGGTCACCCTCTCCAACCTTTTAAGACTTTCCTGGTCTAACTAACAAACACAAACCTCCCTCCCCCCAAAGCAAACCAAATTTCAATAATGATAGTTTCAGCAAAAATAAAATTGTGTAGCATATTCATATATAGGTATTCCTTGACTTAAGGATGAGTTGTAAACCCACTAGTGTAAACTGAAAATTTCATTAAGTCAAAATGCATTTAACACACTTGACCTACCGATCATCATAGGTTAGCCTTGCCCACCTTAAACAAGCTCAGAACACTCCCTTAAACTTGTAGTTGGACAAAATCTAGTACAAAGCGCATTTTATAATAAGGTGTTGAAGAGCTCATGTAATTTATTGAATGCTGCAGTGAAAGGGAAAAACGGAATGGTGCTATGGGTTCAGAAAGGTTGTCTGTGTGTCGGTTGGTCACACTTGACAGGGACCCATGGCTGCCTGTCACTGCCCAGCATCACAAGAGGGCACTGGACAGCCGGTCAGGAAAACATGGGAATTCACATTCGGAAGTAGGGTTTCTACTTAATGTGCGTCCTTCCTGCACCATTTGCAAAGTTGGAAAATCTTTTAAGTCAGGGACAATCCAGTGAAACATTTTACAGCCACTGATAATCTCATTTCCCGAGAGTGTGATGTTAAGATGCCCCCGTATCTTCTTCAGTGGCTCAGCGGTAAAGAATCCTCCTGCCAAAGCGAGAGACACGAGAGCAGGAGGAGGAAATGGCAACCCACGCCAGCATTCCTGCCTAGAGAGCTCCATGGAGAGGAGCCTGGCGGACTACAGTCCGTGGGGTTGCAAAGAGCCGGACCCAACTGAGCATGCCCACACACACAGGTAGCAGAAAGCACTATCTCAGTTTTGTAAATTTATATGTTAAATCCTACCCTTTCCTCATGCATGTCCAGAAAAAAAATTAGGAAAGCAAAGATATTTGATGTTGACAGGGGTTAATTCTGTGTGGTGGGATTAACTCAATGCATTTTCTTTTCTAAAATAGGTATGTGCTTTTGAATAGTTAGAAAAAAATGCTAAAGTATATTTTCCTCAGATATTAGATGCTCCAGAGTTGCCCTGCTGAGTGACAGTATCTCTAAAGGATAAGAGCTTATTAGCTAGGTGAACTTATTAGCTAAGTTCGCAGCCATGGGACAGAGCTGCCCTCAGAAACTGAGCGGTCAGGACTGGCTTAGACTCTGTGCTCCTCTTGCAGGGGCCCAGGTTCAATCCCTGGTCAGGGAACTAGGTCCCATGTGCTGCAACTAAAAGATCTTGCATGTTCCAAGCAAGACCTGGTGCAGCCAAATAAATAATAAATACATGTTAAAAGAACTGAGCTGTCAGAGGTCCCCATATGAATCCCTCAATCAGTTTGAAAGCCACTATATTATGTGCAGAACTTTATTAAACTTTTAACTCGAGAGGACCAAGTCCTGAGTTCATGAAGATGTTCAAAAGGGAGTGGGGAGAAAAAAGAAACCCTAGGAACTCCATAGTTTCATTCCAGGGTTGCCTGGTTTGTTGAAAAATTGGCATAAAACATAATTATCCAACTGGGGGCTGTCATTCCAGGGTTGCCTGGTTTGTTGAAAAATTGGCATAAAACATAATTATCCAACTGGGGGCTGCTCCCAGACAGGAGAACATTTTCTTTCCATGACAATAATACTCAATTCTACGTAATCTTGCTACACACACTTGGTGCCTTAAAGATGGTGTCTTAATTCATCGGAGTCTGTTGTGTCCTGGTTGAAGCTCAGAGCTTCACTTATTGCTCAATCTCAAAAACTATCCTTAATGAAATTTTTTCAGTAGCATTATCTCCACCTTTTCATCAGTGGCTCTTGTTTTTCTAAATTATTTTAATGTTATTCTTTAATAGTTGTTGTCAAGCTTTTTGGGGAGTTAAGAGAAATATAAACAACAAATACTCAGTATTACTTGTTTTATTTCTTATATACAGGATGTATTTTTAAATAATGATAAGCTAGTCCATAATAAGGAAATAAATATAAAATACAATATTTTAATTTTTCCAACTTGACTTTGGGTATTCAACTTTTGCATGAAAATGTTATCACTGTTTTTCTTTCTTTTGATCCTTTAATTCACTGCTGCTTTGTACTTTAAGGCATACATAAATTAGTTTCTCTAGCTAGCCAAGAACATTTTGAGCATTAATTTGCATTTTTATCAGTCAAATAGAAGCAGAAATTAAATTAATGCAAAATTCTGCTAATGAGTTCTTGATTTATAAAAATGAGACATGCTATAAGAAACATGAGTCATTCATTTAGANAGAGAAGGCAAAAATTTAAAGAAAAATTTAAAGCTTTTATATTATTGAAATATATTATTGAATGTTTTTATGTAATCTATTTCCTGAGATTTGTGACATCCTGATGTATAATTAAAAGAGTTGTTAATTAGACATATATTTAGTCATCTTAGACTACCAAAACAAAGTACCATAGCCTGGGTGGTTGAAATAATAAACGTTGATTTCTCGCAGTTCTAGAGGCTGAGAGAACTGGGAGAAATCCACGATGAAGGTGCTGGCAGAGTCAGGTCCTGATAAAGGCGCTCTCCAGGGCTTGCAGACTGCGGCCTTCCTGGCGTGTCCTAACCTGGAGGATGGTGGGGGCCTGGGAAGTGGGGAGAGAGAGAGACAGGAGTGGGGTCTCTTTCTTTTCTTCTGTTCGGTTCAGCCGCTCAGTCGTGTCTGACTCTTTGCGACCCCATGAATCGCAGCACGCCAGGCCTCCCTGTCTATCACCAACTCCTGGAGTTCACTCAGACTCATGTCCATCAGGTCGGTGATGCCATCCAGCCATCTCGTCCTCTGTCATCCCCTTCTCCTCCCGCCCCACTCCCTCCCAGCATCAGGGTCTTTTCCAGTGAGTCAACTCTCTGCATTTTTTTCCTTACAGGGACACTAATGCCATCATGGGGGCGCCATTCTCATGCCTCAGCTAAACCTAATTACCTCCCACCC
>SJYQ01005572.1:64026-86508 GCA_006410935.1 Redunca redunca | reverse complement strand
GGAAGGTAAGGGGGCGCGAGATGGGCCTGGGGGCCAGAGGGGAGAGTTGGGAGGTGGAGAGAGGATGGGGTGTTATGGTGAAAGAAGGTACTTGGGAGAAAATCTGGGGGAGCCTCGGGTCATGGTGAGTGAGGTAGGGAAACTGAGATGATGAGAGTTACCTGGAGTCGGGGCTAGTCAGTGAGGGGCAGCAAGGGAGTTGGGCCTAAGTCGTGAACCCCTTTGCTTATCCCTCTTTCCTCGCAGTGTAAATGAGCAAAGATGGATCAGGAAGGTGGGGGAGATGGGCAGAAAGCCCCGAGCTTCCAGTGGCGGAACTACAAGCTCATCGTGGATCCTGCCTTGGACCCTGCCCTACGCAGGCCTTCTCAAAAGGTGTACAGATACGATGGAATCCACTTTAGTGTCAACGTGAGTGTCCCAGGCCTTCCCCAGATCTAGCGAACTCAAACCCAATCTCCTCTGTTACCTCTGCTCATAACCTAGAACCTGCCTTCTTTAAAGTGGGCAACCAGAACCCAGCTCTTTTGCTCCTGGATCTCCAGAGGGGCTCTAGAGATCAACACTGTGGTTTCACCTTGAGCTGTCTCTCTGTTCCTGATTGTTTTCCTAGGACTCAAAGTATATACCAGTGGAGGACCTCCAAGACCCCCGTTGCCACGTCAGGTCCAAAAACAGAGACTTTTCCCTCCCAGTCCCTAAGTTTAAGGTACGTTTCTGCTAGTCTCCTGGTGTGGTGGCCCTTGGAGGGTGTGGAGGCTCCATCCTGGTAGTCTAGTCTTAATGTAGCATAGGGAAAGGGGGTTTTCCTAGTGAAAGAGTCTAAAACAGATCTAATAATCTCTGGGGCTGAGACTGAGTTGTTGTGGACAGGAGGTGTGTTTATTTTCTAGAAAGGTATATGTTAGGTGTCTCAAAAAGGGTATTAACTTTTTGAAGGGTGAAGACAGGTCCAGCTGCTACACCTATCACTGTGTACTTCTAGACCGTGCATAGTAAAACAATGCCCAGTTTCTCAGTTAAGGAGAGTGGCAGTGCCAGGGACTCCATCCCTGGAGTCCTCTGTTCCTCTCTCTTACTCTGTGTTTTTTTCTCAAGAGGATTCCCATGTCTCTGTCCAGGCGGGATACTCATCAGTCCTTGGAAGACTGGGTCTAGAAAACTGGTGGTTCTTAATCTCCTTTGTTAACTCTTTATTCCTCCTTTTTAATAAGTCACTTGTGGGGTTCCTGCTTCCCTCTTTTTTCACATTGTATACTTTTCCTGGACAATGTCTTTCCCATCCACAACTTTGACTATTACTGAAGTGCTGATGACGTCCAGATTTCTTGAAACTCCAGACTTATTTGCCTGGTGGAGGGACAGCTCCATCTGGAGGCCCCACAGAAATCTCAAGCTCAGGAGATGTAAAACAATTATCTTCACCCCCTTTGTCCTGCTTTTCTTTCCATTTTCCTTTTGCTGATGAATAGCAACACCATGTATTCAGCTGCACAAGCTAGAAACCTGGGTGTCATCCTATGATTCTTCTGTCCTTAATCTGTCACCAAGTTGTGCTGACTGTTTTTCTAAACACATCTCTCTTTTATTTTAACATTAATTTTTCTGTTTCTGTTGCCATTCCTTTAATACAGAGTCTTATGTTCATTTTCCCTGGTTTCCCTGTCTCTGTTCTCTTCTCTGTTTATTGCTGTCATTTATCTCTTTGGTTTTACTGTCATCTTATTTTATTTTTGTTGGCAAGTTCACATTTTTTGTGCATTGGCATGTATGATTACTAGTCTGGCCAGCCTCATCTCCTGCCTCGATAGTGCATACCTGTGCTCTCTCGTACTGTGTGCTTTGCAGTTTCTAGGCAATGCCAAGTTATTTTATAGTCGTGTGCCCTACAGGTCCTGTCATTATGGTGAACTCCTGTTTATCCAAAAAGTCCAGTATGAATGACACCACCTTTGTGAATGTTTTCCTGCCTCCTCTCTGAGCAAAGGTTTCGTTCTCTGGGCTCCCAAACACCCTGTCTGCACCTTTGTTGACACTTGTGTCGTGTTCTGATTGTGCGTGTCTATTTGTCCTGTCTGCTTTTCTGCATAGAACTCTCTCTTTTCTCCATCTTTGTATTCCTAGTGCCCCGTCCTTGGGAATCACTTAGTGAAAGCTGAGCTAGTGAATTATTTTCATATAACTGGTTCCTTCTATGAATGTGTAGGTCTCACTTTGCACATTTTTTTTTCTGGTTCTTGCCATCATTCTGTGCAGAGAATTCAGGGAAGAGAGGGGTCAGGACAGATGTATCCTTTGTTGGGACCCCCTTCCCCATCCCTTTGTCTCTTGATTTCCCCATTCTCTCCGTCTCAGCCTCATGGATCTCGATAAAGTTTCCCAATGGGGCAAGGCATGGTGATCAGTAGTGAGACTCCAGACTTAACTCCTGTCCCCTCCACAGCTGGATGAGTTCTATATCGGACAGATCCCACTGAAAGAAGTGACATTCGCAAGGCTGAATGACAACGTGCGGGAGACCTTCCTGAAAGACATGTGCCGAAAGTATGGTGAAGTGGAAGAGGTGGAGATCCTTCTCCACCCCCGTACTCGCAAGCACCTGGGCCTGGCCCGCGTGCTCTTCACCAGCACTCGGGGAGCCAAGGAAACAGTCAAAAACCTCCACCTTACCTCCGTCATGGGCAACATCATCCATGCCCAGCTCGACATCAAAGGTGAGGGCTCCCTTGCCTGCTGCCCGGGGTTGGGCTCAGACGGAGATGGTACGCGCAAACTCCTCTTGGGGCCCGGCAAGTAGTCAGGTCCATGATTTCTCCTCTGAAACTCTTGGCCACTTGTTTCTCACATCAGAATTTTATAAAGAGATTATGGAATAGATACGAGCTTTTGCGTGTTGTCTCTGGCAGGGCTAGGGCAGCACCCTCTGGTTTAGTGTATGCCTGTATTTTGTGAGAAATGATCTGAAGAGTCACACTGCTACTGCTGCTGCTAAGTCGCTTCAGTCATGTCCGACTCTGTGCGACCCCAGAGACGGCAGCCCACCAGGCTCCCCCGTCCCTGGGATTCTCCAGGCAAGAACACTGGAGTGGGTTGCCATTTCCTTCTCCAATGCATGAAAGTGAAAAGTAAAAGTGAAGTCACTGAATCGTATCCGACTCTTAGCGACCCCATGGACTGCATGCAGCCCACCAGGCTCCTCCGTCCATGGGATTTTCCAGGCAAGAGTACTGGAGTGGGGTGCCATTAAAAATGATGGTAGATAGCCTCAGGTTGGGTTTTGGCACCAAGTTCTAAAAACCACTGGCCTTTGAAATTTTAGATGGAGAATTAGGGACATATATAGGTGAGTGATGGGCTTCCTTGGTAGCTTAGATGATAAAGAATCTGCTTGCAGTGTGGGAGATCCGGTTTTGATCCCTGGATTGGGAAGGTCCTCTGGAGAAGGGAATGGCAACCCACTCCAGCATTCTGCCTGGGGAATTCCATGGGCAAAGGAGCCTGGTGGACTACAGTCCATAGGGTCCCGAAGAGTCAGACACGCCTGAGGGACGAAGTAGCAGCAGCTGAGGTGAGTGAAGCAGTCTGGACTTCTGTGCTAAGTAGCGGTAGGGAGGGGTGGGGACTGTGGCAACTGTCTAGTGGCATCTGAAGGTGCTAGCTATTAGCTGACACTAGCCAATTTGTACGTGGGGATGAAGACTAGCAGATTTTTTTTAAGCCCCAAATCTAGTTTTTTGTGTGAGACCTCGTGGGTTTTGTTTTTGTTTAAGATACTTATTTATTTGGCTGTACCCGGGTCTTAGTTGCAGCATGCAGGATCTTTAGCTGTGGCATGCAAACTCTTAGTTGCAGCATGTAGGATCTAATTGCCTGACCAGGGATCAAACCTGGGCCCCCTGCCTTGGGAGTGCATAGTCTTAGCCACTGGACCACTGGGGAAGTCCCAAACTAGTGGGTTTCTCCTTCACCCTTCCCAATACTTTTAAGTGATTGTGTAGGGCAAATAAATCACAATGGTGGGCTGAGTTCAGCCTTCAGGCTGCCATCGTACTGCTGTAGTTAACAAGATGAGGAGGATGGTGGGGGTCCAGCTTGAGATGACTGGGTTTGAATTCACCACTCTGCAGGTCAGTTTTCTTTAAGCCTGTACAATAGAGTTATGGATGCTTTTCTCTGCTGGTGATTGTCGAACATAGTAACAGACGTTAGAAGTATTTTTGTAAACTATTAAGGGTCACTTGATACGTTGTTTGTAGTAGTTACCGAGTAGAGACTAGGTAGCAGAACTTAAAGCCCCTCGGCTCCAGGAAATCTTAGCAAATTGAGGCCTGAGAAAAAAGTGGGAATACAAAATCTGAAAGGAGTTATTTCCTCCCTCTGACTGTTGGTTCCCATTCTCTTCCCTCTAGGTCAACAACGAATGAAATACTATGAACTGATCGTCAACGGCTCCTACACCCCTCAGACGGTGCCCACTGGGGGCAAGGCCCTAAGTGAGAAGTTCCAAGGCTCTGGTGCAGCCACGGAGACGGTGAGAAGCTCGTAGTTGGCGACGCCCTCACCCCATGGGTGCGGTACTTAGACGCCAGGGGCAGCCTTTGGGCAGTTCCGGACTTCACTGTTAAAGTATAGGAAGAGCCAGAAAAAGGACGCCTCACTGCTTTCCAAAAGCAGGGGATCGGGATTCTTGGTTTGGTGAAGGTCATGTTGTCAAATGGTGCTTGACCTCTGGTACTCTCTCCCCGCAGACCGACTCCCGCCGCCGCTCCTCGTCGGACACAGCTGCCTTCCCGGCGGGCTCGGCTGTGGTGGGCACTCCTGGCAACGGCACCCCCTGCTCCCAAGACACAAGCTTCTCCAGCAGCCGACAGGACACCCCGTCTTCCTTCGGCCAGTTCACCCCTCAGTCCTCCCAAGGAACCCCCTACACGTCTCGGGGCAGCACCCCCTACTCTCAGGACTCTGCCTACTCCAGCAGGTGCAGCGGAAAGGCCCTCTGAGACCCCCAGAGGCAGGGAGCTGCCTGGGAAGAAGAAACCCAAAGTCTCAAAAAGGGAGTTGGGAATAATTGGTCTTATTGGTTCCTTGCGGATTCAGCCAACACACCCCTGTCTTCAGGGAGTTTACTCTGTGGCCAGGAACCTAGCAGCCATTAGATCTCCCTCTGGGGGCAGTGTAGAAGGGCTTTGGGTGCTGATGGCTGGGGCAGTGGGGTTTGGTCATACAGAGCTGTACTCCGCTAACCGCTGCACGTTTCCTCCAGCACCACTTCAACCTCCTTCAAGCCCCGGCGGTCAGAGAACAGCTACCAAGATTCCTTCTCCCGCCGCCATTTCTCCGCCTCTTCGGCCCCCACGACCACCTCTGCCGCCATCTGCGCCACCACTGCAGCCACCGCCGCCGCCGCTTCTTCTTCCTCCTCATTGTCTTCATCTTCTTCGTCCTCCTCTTCTTCCTCCTCCTCTCACTTTCGCGGTTCCGACTCAAACTACCCAACGTATTACGAAAGCTGGAATCGCTACCAACGCCATGCTTCCTACCCGCCCCGTCGGGCAACTCGGGATGAGCCTCCCGGGGCCTCTTTTGCTGAAAATACTGCTGAGCGCTTCACGCCATCCTACACCTCCTACTTGACCCCCGAGCCCACCCGGCCTGCTGACCAGGACTACCGGCCTCCTGCATCTGAAGCTCCGCCCCCAGAGCCTCCAGAACCTGGTGGAGGAGGGGGTGGTGGGGGGCCCAGCCCTGAGAGAGAAGAAGCTCGAACCTCCCCTCGCCCAGCCTCACCGGCCCGATCCGGCTCCCCAGCCCCAGAGACCACCAACGAGAGCGTGCCCTTTGCTCAGCACAGCAGCCTGGATTCCCGCATTGAAATGTTGTTGAAGGAGCAGCGTTCCAAGTTTTCCTTCCTGGCCTCTGACACCGAGGAAGAGGAAGAGAACAGCAGCACGGGCCCGGGGGCTCGGGACACAGGGAGCGAGGCCCCTTCTGGGTCTGGTCACGGGCCCTGCACACCCCCTCCAGCCCCGGCAAGTTTTGAGGATGTGGCACCTACAGGGAGTGGGGAACCAGGCACTACCCGGGAGTCGCCCAAGGCCAACGGACAGAACCAGGTGAGTTTGGGGTCTGCCCATGGAAGTACCTGGGATCTGGGAGAGCAGGCTTGGGCCCAGGGGAAGAAGGAAGAGAACTGGGCAAGAGAACAGAGATTTGGGGAAAAGTCCATGGAACTGGTGGTAGCCTCCTGTGACTGTCCTTTGTGCCCCACAGGCTTCTCCATGCTCTTCTGGAGAGGACATGGAAATCTCCGATGACGACAGGGGCGGCTCACCCCCTCCGGCCCCGACACCCCCCCAGCAACCTCCGCCCCCTCCGCCACCACCTNGTCCATACAGTCTCAAAAAATCAGACATGACTGAGTACACACATGCATGCATGTGGACAAATACATACACACACACACAGCTTTTATTTACATGTTTCATAAAAATGCAGGACATATTTTTATAAGGGAAATCTATCTGCAGTATTTTTGCAATATCTTTTCAAAAGTTTAAAACTGCAGACTTAGTTTCTTTAATAAATATAAGGTTATTTATGTTATCATTTTTTTTACATAGAAAGATATTCATAATGTACTCTTTATTTATTTATTTTAGTTGGAGGTTAATTAATTTACAATATTGTATCAGTTTTGCCATACATCAACATGAATCTGCCACTGGTACACGCACATTCCCCATCTTGAACCCCCCTCCGCCACCACCTCCCCCACCCCCTCCTTACCTGGCTTCCCTTCCCCTTGGTTATCCTCCCCACCAGCCTGCCTACCTCCTCCCTCCGCGACCCGACGGGCCGCCTCCTCCCGAGTACCCTCCTCCTCCTCCGCCACCCCCCCACATCTATGACTTTGTGAACTCCTTAGAGCTCATGGATCGACTTGGGGCTCAGTGGGGAGGAATGCCCATGTCCTTCCAGATGCAGACCCAGATGTTAACTAGGCTCCACCAGCTGCGGCAAGGCAAAGGATTGACCGCGACCTCAGCTGGTCCCCCCGGTGGGGCCTTTGGGGAGGCCTTCCTCCCATTCCCGCCCCACCAAGAGGCACCCTATGGCCTGCCGTACGCTCTGTATGCTCAAGGGCAAGAAGGTCGAGGGGCATACTCCCGGGAGGCCTACCACCTGCCTTTGCCCATGGCAGCCGAGCCCCTGCCCTCCTCAGTCTCAGGAGAAGAGGCCCGGCTTCCCCCCCGGGAGGAAGCAGAGCTGGCTGAGGGCAAGGCCCTACCAACGGCAGGCACTGTGGGCCGTGTACTGGCCACCCTGGTCCAGGAGATGAAGAGCATCATGCAGCGAGACCTCAACCGCAAGATGGTGGAGAACGTGGCCTTTGGAGCCTTTGACCAGTGGTGGGAGAGTAAGGAAGAGAAGGCCAAGGTGAGGGCCAGTGCCTGGGACTGGAGAGACCAGGGCTCCATTGGTAGAAATAGACCTCTGGCTTCTTCAGGCTACACAGCTCAGGAAAGAGAGGTGGTCAGGGTGAGTGGAGAGACTAGGCGCTCAGTGGTCCATACAGCTGAGCACAGAGGGGTTGGGGGGTACCCAGAACAGTAGAAAAGGGAGGCATCTGAAGAGTCAGAAGAGCTTTGTCCTGGTTCCACCGCTGCCTTGCGGCAGACGAAGCCCGTAAATCTCTCTGGGCTTCGCCCTGCAGTGTCTCCATTTGTAGAATGGGAGTAATAATAGCAGCAGCTTTGTGAGATTGGTAGACGGAATGAGCGGACTTTTGAGAAGATGCCGTACAGGGGCTGGTGGAGGGAGGTGTGGCATAGATACGTGTCAAATGGAGAAGTGAGTGGATGCCTTTCTGTATTCCTGGGGCCTGGGAGTAGTTCTCAGGCAGGAGGCAGGAGGGAGCAGCTGGGTTCTGGGGCTCAGTCCCCCTACTGCCTGCAGCCATTCCAGAATGCAGCTAAACAGCAAGCCAAGGAGGAGGATAAAGAGAAGACAAAGCTCAAAGAGCCAGGCCTGCTGTCCCTCGTAGACTGGGCCAAGAGTGGCGGTACCACCGGCATCGAAGCCTTCGCCTTTGGATCAGGACTGCGAGGGGCCCTGCGGCTGCCTTCTTTCAAGGTACCCAGAATTGTGATCTTGCCTGGTTGGGTGGGGATAGAGTTGAAAGTGGGATTCCCTTCCTTAGAATAAGGGTGGTTGGGAACTGTGAGTGTTTGGGTTTTCTCTTTTCATCTTGTAGGTAAAGCGAAAAGAGCCTTCGGAAATTTCAGAGGCCAGTGAGGAAAAGAGGCCCCGGCCTTCTACTCCAGCTGAGGAAGATGAAGATGGTGAGTAGGTCAGGTGGAGGAAAAAGGGGAAAACAGTCTACTTAGATTCTGATGGACTTCCCTGGTGGCTCAGATGGTAAAGAATCTGCCTACAATGTGGGAGACCTGGGTTTGATCCCTGGATCGGGAAGATTCCCTGAAGAAGAGAATGGCTACCCAGTCCCTCATTCTTGCCTGAAGAATTCTATGAACAAAGGAGCCTGGCAGGCTGTAGATTCTGATAGGAAAGCAAGAGGCAGGGGTGAAGGTGTCTTGAGGGCAAGAATCCAAGTGAAGATTTGAAACAAAGTTATAATAAAATAGCTCTTTGAGATGTGAAGTTAGACAGGTTATCCCTGCAAAGTTACCATCTAATGCTTAAGCATGCTTGCACCTTTCTTATCAGTCTGTCTAAGTCTGAGCTATATAGCTTGAAGGCTTCCGTGGCTGGGAATCTTCCTTACTGAATCTGATCTGCTTCCCTGGAGACCTGTTGACTTTAGTACAACTTTCTTAGGCCAGATATTAAAAGAAGTCACCTCCCTCTTTCACCCAGCCCAGAAAAGGATGAAAGATAAAATGGGTCCAGTGTGTTTAAAACTGTGTAAAGTGTGAAGGAACTCTGCAGTCTGTGTGCTTCCCTGCTGAGCCTCAGCTTCTTGTCTGTGAAACAAGGTCTGTGTTATGGGACTGTGAGAAAGGCCAGTGGTGGTGTGTGAAGAGCTCCTTTCACCAGATGGGGCTGTTACTGCTGGTGGTAAATTGCGCCGCCTACCCCTCTTCTGGGCCTAGATGCTGAGCGAGAGAAGGAGGTTGGAGAGCCAGGCCGTCCGGGGACCAAGCCCCCGAAACGAGATGAAGAACGAAGCAAGACCCAGGGCAAGCACCGCAAGTCCTTTGCCCTGGACAGCGAGGGGGAGGAGGCATCCCAGGAGTCCTCCTCAGAGAAGGTGAGGAGCCTGCGTTCTGAGTTCCTGCCGCCATAGCCAGCTTCTCTCTGCGCTGGAGCCCTGGTGGCCACGCTTCCTAGAAGACCAGGTGTTCTTCTGTTAATTCCCAATTGTCCCTTTCCCTAAGGATGAGGAGGATGAAGAGGAAGATGAAGAAGATGAAGAGCGTGAGGAAGCCATGGATGCTGCAAAGAAGGAGACAGAAGCATCAGACGGTAAGCACCCAGGGTGTGCAGTTGAATTCTGGGAAGGGAGAGATTTCAACCACCCGTTCAGCCCTTTCCTTGCCCATGTAACCTGCCCGCTGGATTGACTGGCCATCTTTGCCTTCCCCGACAACAACTGCCTTTTAGCCTCATTCTTTGGAACCCTTGGCCCACTGCAAACAACACCCAGAATACTCCCTCCTGCTTTCCTCTGAAACAGGCCCTCTCATGAAGACAACCCAGCACGGCCTATTTCTCTTCCCAAGATAAGGGGGCTGCCTTTTCCTGCTGCCCCTGCTGCTGCCACACCATGCCTTCCCCCCTTTGGACACTGCTCTTCCCTTAAAGCCGGGCCACCAAGCTCTGTCAGCTTCTTCCCCTGCCTGCAGCTGCTGTCATTGAAGCCGACTCTGTGCCTCAGTTGAACACATGTCTATTCTTCCGCATTGATTGAGGCCTGGGTACATGGTTCAGTCTCTCTCTTAATTCCTTTCTTCAGAAATAGATGCTGAGCCCCTGTTGTGAGCCAGGCACAGTTCTAGGTATTAGGACATAGCAGTGACCAAGGCAGAGGTGGTTCCTGCTTTTCTGAAGCTGGCGATCAGCCAGAGGGGAGGCGGGCACTTGACAAACAAGTGGACAAATAGCAGCACTTCCAGTGGAGAGACTTGCTTTGAAAAAGATGAACTAGATTAATGGGCTCAGGGAATGGGGGAAAGATGGGCTCTTCTATAGCTGATGGTAAAGAGATGCCTCTGAGTGGTGCCATTTCAGAGGCCAGAATTGTAAGAATGATGGTCTGAGAGCCTCCCTCTCAGGAGAGCAGAGGGCAAGGTCATCTGCTAAGAGTGAGGGGCGCAGACCCCTTCACATCCACGTGGTCACCAGTTCCTGTCAGTTTTACCGCCTCAGTGTCTCTTCCAAGGGCACCATCTTCTCTTTCCTATGACGTCCCCACTCAGCCCCCGGGTCTGCTGGGCGAACTCCTCCCTGTTCTTCTTGACGTCAGCATTTCCTTCACAAGGATGCCTTCCCTGATTTGATCCACCAGGCAGAATCTGGGCCTTTTCATTGCCTGCACTGTGCCACCCCCCACCCCAGCCCTTCATACTGGAATTTATCACACTGTAGGCAAATTGTGTACCTCTCCATCTCCTTGTGGGTAGGAGTCCCCAGCACCTAGCACGGAGCCTCGTGTATCCCTAGTAGTGACTCAGTGAATGAACCCACAGCTTGACTAAGTGAGGGGTCTTCTCACCTCGCCTGACTCCCCCTTCTGGATTTCCAGGCGAGGACGGGGAAAGCGATTCGTCCTCCAAATGTTCTCTGTATGCTGACTCAGATGGTGAGAATGATAGCACGTCGGACTCCGAGAGCAGCAGTTCCTCCAGCTCCTCGTCGTCTTCATCCTCTTCGTCTTCATCTTCATCCTCCTCCTCATCTGAGTCCTCCTCGGAAGAAGAAGAGGAAGAGGAGCAGCCAGCAACCATACCTTCAGCATTGTCGCCCCCCAGAGATGTCCCCACGCCCCTGTCAGCACCTGCAGAGGAGCCCGAGCCAGAAAGGGTTGAAGACTCCCCAGTCACACCTCTCCCCGAACAGGAGAAGTCTCCTGTGGGACCTGCAGGTAGGTGGTGGGGAGCTGCTGTCAGCCTTCGTGTATGCGTGTGTCTGTGTTCATGGAAACAGTGGGGTTGACATTTATTAATTGTATGCACATGTGTGACTCGTTGGAAAACATGCAGAGTTGGCCAGGAGTCACCGTCTCCTGCCACTCCTCCCTTGGAGACGTTTATGGCCTGACACGCTTAGATCACACTGCCAGAAACAGTTTTCTGAGACGGACCAGGTGTCTGGCTACTAAAAACAGAATGGTCTCTTCTCAAATAAGTTAAGGAGAGAATTCCCAATTTAGTAAATTTCTTCTCATTTTTTTTTAAGCCTCTTCCTTAATGTGTAGTATATACCTGGGTTTAAATGGACAGATTGGATAGATGATAATTATTAACAATGTGAACTGAGAAGTTAATTCTGTCTTTGCTTTTCTTTGTGAATTTGTACATTCAGTTGTCATTTTATATCACACGTGTAATGTATCTTGCTGAGTGAACTGTTGCTTCAGGCAGTAGATACTTATTTATTGAATGGGGGTGAGGGATAGGATAAGGTGCACAGTAGGCCCTGTTTTCACCCTCATGAAACTTACCATCTATAGGAAGAGACAGTTCAGTCTCTCCTTAAAAAAATACTTAAGAAATTCTGTGGCTACAAACCGTAAGAGCCATGAAAGAAAAGTCTGGGTACTTTGAGAACCTGGGCACATCTGTGAGGAGATCTTCCCTGCTGAAGCACCACTGGGCTAGAATCAAGCCAAGGCAGGCAGGAGAGCGTGTGCAAAGGCCCCGAGGCAGAGGCAATGGTGTGCTCAAAGATAAAAAGGAAAGCTAACTTGGGGAGTAGAGTAAGGGGGAGCTAGCGTGGCCTGAACTGAAGAGATGAGCAAGGGCTGAATCATGGAAAATGAATAAGCCTCGCTAGGAATTTGGGCTTGATGTTGAGGGCAGTGGAATGCCATCAGAAGGCTGACGTGATTATATCCATGTTTTGAAAAGATGCAGTGCAGAGAAAACTTGGAGAGGGGCCAGAGTGTATGCAGGGAGATTAAGAGGCTATTGCAGTAAGGCAAGCAGTGGTGGTAATTCGGCTTGCTCTCATGATGGAATTAACTCGGTGTTCAAGTTCCGCTTTAGAGATATGTGTGGCCTTCAGAAATCTCGTTCGAACCTTGTTGGGAATTTGTGGTCTGAGACAGGCAGTGAGCACAGGAAGACCTTTCAGCATTGATGCACTCTGTTCTGGTCCAGATCCCGTGAGACGAGGAATTGAGGCACTGATTAACCCTAAGACACCTTTCAGCCTCTTGAAGTCCTTGGGTGGCAGAAGAGCCGATGGGGTCGCAGGTCAGGGCGTATTTATTGCAGTACCCTTTGGGAGGGTAGGAAGAAAAAGCGGGATGTGATCAGATCTGCACGTCAGGAGGATCATTTTGGCAGAAGTGGGAGGATTTCTAAGAGGTGAAGAAGGAAGTAGGACAGCTCCTGAGAAGGTTTGAAGGGATGCGGGTGAGCGAAGGGCCTGAACCAGAGCAGGATGGTTACAGTGAGGACAGGGTGCGGGGAAGGAAGTGGGGTTTGAGAGAAATTTAGGAGCCAGAACCTCTCAGTTAAAGTACTTATCAGGAAAGGAAAGCCAGAACTAGGGAGAAGTCTGATGCATTTAATTGGGGTTAAGTTTCCTGTGCCTCTGGGACCTCCAGGTAGGAACATTCAATGGGCAGTTGAATCAATAGATCTGAAGCTCTATAAAATAAAATGTTAAAAAAGAATAGATCTGAAGCTCTAGAAAACAGTAGGTGGGAAATGCGATAGGTAGTTGCAAGTATGGGTGTGAATACATGCGTATACTTCGGAAGGGTGTATGGAATGAGAGAAAGGGGCCAGAGCCTAACTATTTTATAAGAGATGGTGGGCAGAGTGGAGCCAGAGGAGGCTGAAAAGGAATGACCAGAGAGGTGGGAAGGAAACCTTTGAAAGCCCAGGGTATCAAAAGGGGAGCGTGGCCTGTATTTTTGGAAGGCCTCAAAAGGAAAAGCGAGTGTTGGATTTGTCGGTTAGGAGATCACCAACTTATGAAATTGATAAGCTTACCTTACCTTATCAATTTCAGTAGTGTGGCTCAAGTCAGAGGGTGTTAAGAAGTAAGGGCAAGTGACAGATAACCATTCTTTTGGTAAGGGTAAGCTGTGCTTGTGGAAGAAGAGAGTTGGGGGGGATGGTACCTAATGTTAGTGAACGTTTCTTGAGTAGGTCCCGTGTGCCAGGCTCTAGGCCTAGTGCACTGCAAATATCACTTTCTCATTTACGCCTCATAGCATCCCTGCTCCTCCCATTGTACAGGTGAGGAATGTGAGGCTTAGTGAGATGGTCAAGGTTTCCCAGCCGGGATTGGAGAGATGGCAAAAAACTGCAGGGTTGATGGAGGGTTAGTTTTTCAAAGTAAGTGAGCCTTGAGTGTATTCATACACTGAAGGGAAGAGAGAGCAAGTGGAGGGACCGAGAGAGAGAGGAATACTTGCTGGGGTGGCACACCCGGGGAGGTGGAGGCCGGGCTCTGTAGGCCAGATGCAGGTCTCTCTAAACAGGGAGACAGGATATTGTGGGGTCTTTGCCTGAAGGCCACCTTTTCCTCTCTTTAGGAGGAAGGCAGGACATTTCTTTTTACTTTGTGTGTGTGTGTATAATTTATTTATTTGGCTCTGCTGGGTCTTAATTGCAGCACTGGGGATCTTTAGTTGCGCCATGTGGGATCTAGTTCCCTGACCAGGGATCGAATCCAGACCCCTTGCCTGGGCAGCACAGAGTCTTAGCCACTGGACCACCAGGGAAGTCCCAGGCAGGACATTTCTGAGAGAGGGGGCACAAGTGGAGCCTGGAGTGTTGGGGTGAAGGAGGAGAGATGGGTTGGGTGGATTCCAGGTTAGGTAAAGGTAGTGGAAGGCTTCAGAAAGTAGCGTGAAAGGAGAGGACAAAGCAAGGGCCCCAGTGATCTGAAACGACCAAGAGTGAAGTTACTTTAGGGGGAAGGTGATGGGCTGGAGGATGATAGAGGATGGGAAATTGAGTAAGTATCATGGGGTGAACTGAAAGGACCTGGAGAACTGTGGTCAGAGGGTAGGGGTCAGAGTCACAGTCTGAGGTGGAGGGGGGTGATGAGATCAGGTGTGTGACTCGTGGAGGGTAACTGAGGATGAGTGACTATGAGAATCTGGCGAGTAGGTGGGCTGTCAGAGCCCTCTAGGTAGGTAGATGGCAGAGGAGAGAGAGGAGAGGAAGATGAAGGCCTTTAGAGAATAGTAGGAGAATCTGAGCTACCAAGGACACTACTGGATAAAGGCCTGTATGGTCTGATGGCTGGAGCTTGGAGAGGACTGGTCTGGTGGCTCCCAAGGACAGGGGCCTGGACACCTTTAAATCTCGACTTTCTTGTCTTTCTCTGCTGCACATGGTCATCCTCTGCTTCTCCATACCAGCAGAATATGTCTGCCCCATAGACAGACCCCCTCCTATCTTGAATCCTTAACCCGGGGGAAGTTTCTAGTTGGGATGGCTTGGGTCACACAGCCATCAGTTAGTGACGGCCTGGGGGCAGGAAGTGGGGTAGGTCATACAGTATAAACAGTAGCATCTGGGAGTTGTATCGAGTGGACAGGTACCCCAAAAAGTTGTCTCCCAGAATTAAAGGCATGGCCAGCTTTCCTTCAGGACAGGGAGCAAAAGGGAAGTCTCTGGAAGAAGCTGTGTTGGGGGAGGGATTGGGTTTTCTCCAAAACCAGGCTGCCAGGGGGCACAGTAGGCTAGGGTGGGAGGTTGGGGCAGAGGAGAAGGCTGCCCTGGAGCACAGGAAAGGATTAGACAGGAGAGGACTTGTAGGAACTAGGGGACTGGAGAGCAGCACCCAGGGCCTCGCTAGCTTCAGAGCGTGGGTTGCTCCTGGCTGACAGCCCGGGGGTGTCTGGAGCCTCAAGAGACAGGAGGCTGGGGGCATGTTGGTTGAGGCAATGGAGGCATGTTGATCACTGCCTGCTCAGGCCAGACTTGGTGCCAGCTGCCCTTGAGCTCTGTGGATGGTAGAGCCAGATGTGCAACCACTGAGTCGCAGGCCAGGAGGTGCAGAGCGGCATGGAGCAGGAGATAAGATCCCAAACTCAGACCCCAGACTGCCCTGGGGCACAGGCCTTGTGCTGCCACTTGCTAGCTGTGTGATTGGGCAGATTATCAACCTCTCTCTGCCTTGACTTTGTATCTGTAAGATGGGGTTAATAATAGTACATCACTGGGTTGTTGGGAGAATGAAGTGAGTATTTACTATAGTGAAAGGCTTGGATTAGTGCTTGGCACAAAATTCCAGCTATTAATCTGGTGCAGCAAATTTGAAGCTGGCAATTGAGAGCCACCAGCCTTCTGGTTCTGAGAAGAAGACACTAGCAGTACCTGAGGAAACTGGGTAAGTCTTCACAACGGTAGTGGCCTTGAGCTGGGTTCAAAAGCTGTGTGCAGGCTTTCCGGATGGACGAAAGGAGTGAGGTATTCTGAACAAAGGGAACCATGTGAGCAAAGGGCCAGGGGCCTGAAAGACTGTGCCTCTTTGAGTGGCTACAGCCTAGGATGAAAGGGTGAGGCCATGGACTGGCCTCACAGGGATGGGTCAGGTCTTCAGGACAGCCCCTGGGAGAGGGCTGTGCCTGAACAGCAGCAGCTCAGGGGGTCGCACTCAGCCAGCCTCAGGGGGTCCCCACCAAGGGAGGATGTGTTTCCTGTCCCATTAGCCAGGAGAGATGGGACCACCTGCTCGTTCACTCACCCTCATCCTGAGGACCTTAGTCCACTCTCAGCCTCTTTTCTTTTTTTTTAATGTATTTATTTTTTAAGTATATTTGACGTACAATATTATATTAGTCTCAGGTGTATAGCATAGTGATTTGGTATTTTCACAGATTATTAAAAGTTATTACAAGAGAATGGCTATAATTCCCTGTTGATATAACTGTTTTTTTATATGTATGTAATTGACATGTAACATTGTATTACTATTTTATTTTAGACAAAGAAGTTGCAGGGTGGAGAAGGTTAATACCTGTTTATTTTAAAAACCTGCACAAGTAATACATGAACTCTCATGTTAAAAAAAAATCAGAGAATACAGAAAAAAGCAAAAGCCCCACCCCATTTGGCACAACCCTACCACCCCCGCCTGCCCCAATCTTTGTCCCAGTGCCCTCCTGTGGGAACTTCCACCAGTCCTGAAGGTGCCCTTCCTGACTTTGCAATAGCATACACATCTGTATATGTACATTTAGAAAAGATTTCCAAAGCCAAAAAAGTGTAATTTCATTGACGTGAAGGAAAAGCCCAAATAAAGCACCACCTCAGCTTCTTGAGGGGGGACTTCCTGATCCCTTTCTCATTGGGTAAGACTCCAGTACAATTTTATAAAGCCTTTTAATACAAGATTCAGTTTCTTACATTGTATATATTTTAACCTCACAGAACAAAGAATATTGTTTGTAGTCAAAATAATGGATACTTTAATTCTGGGGAGATCTGGGCAGTTGCATCCTGGTTAAAAAATGCAGCTGGCAAAAAAGGTTGTCTGATGTCTGATTGTTGGATGAGGTTCTTCTGTCACTACCAGTCGTGGTTAAAAAAAGAAAAAGACGGGAGTCCAAGTCCAAGTGTTGAGTTTCTTCAGAGCGGCACCCCTGCCCCTCAGGGCGCCACCGCTGCCCCTCAGAGCCCCACCCCTGCCCCTCAGAGTCTGTGCTGCCCTGTGTTTCACGTGATTGTTTCCTGGGACTAGAAGTTCTAGAAGGGCTTCAAAGGTGTCCTGACATAGTTAAAAGTGAAGTCGCTAGTCATGTCTTACCAGGCTCCTCCGTCCATGGGATTTTCCAGACAAGAACACTGGAGTGGGTTGTCATTTCTTTCTCCAGGGGATCCTCCTGACCCAGGGATTGAACCCGGGTCTCCCACATTGCAGGCAGATCTGAGCCACCAGGGAAGCCCTCCCATAGTTCAGTTCAGTAGCTCAGTCGTGTCCAACTCTTTGCGACCCCATGGACTACAGCACGCCAGGCTTCCCTGTCCATCACCAACTCCTGGAGTTTACTCAAACTCATGTCCAATTGAGTTGGTAATGCCATCCAACCATCTCATCCTCTATCGTCCCCTTCTCCTCCCGCCTTCAATCTTTCCCAGCATCAGGGTCTTTTCCAGTGAGTCGGTTTTTCACATCAGGTGGCCAAAGTATCGGAGTTTCAGCTTCAGCATCAGTCCTTCAATGAATATTCAGGACTGATTTTCTTTAGGATGGACTGGTTGGATCTCCTTGCAGTCCAAGGGACTCTCAAGAGTCTTCTCCAACACCACAGTTCAAAAGCATCAATTCTTCAGCACTCAGCTTTCTTTATAGTCCAACTCTCACATCCATACATGACCAGTGGAAAAACCATAGCTTTGACAAGACGGACCTTTGTTGGCAAAGTAATGTCTCTGCTGTTGAATATGCTGTCTAGGTTGGTCATAACTTTTCTTCTAAGGAGCAAGCGTCTTTTAATGCAGTCACCACTGCAGTGACTTTGGAGCCCAAAAAAATAAAGTCTGTAACTGTTTCCATTGCTTCCCCACCTATTTGCCATGAAGTGATGGGACCAGATGCCATGATCTTAGTTTTCGGAATGTTTTAAGCCAACTTTTCCACTCTCCTCTTTTACTTTCATCAAGAGGCTCTTCAGTTCTTTGCTTTCTGCTATGAAGGTGGTGTCATCTGCATATCTGAGGTTATTGATATTTCTCCCAGCAATCTTGATTCCAGCTTGTGCTTCCTCCAGCCCAGCATTTCTCATAAGGTACTCTGCATATAAGATAAATAAGCAGGGTGACAGTATACAGCCTTGACGTACTCCTTTCCCAATTTGGAACCAGTCTGTTGTTTCATGTCCAGTTCTAACTGTTGCTTCGTGACCTGCATACAGATTTCTCAGGAGGCAAGTCAGGTGGTCTGGTATTCCCATCTCTTTCAGAATTTTCCACAGTTTGTTGTGATCCACACAGTCAAAGGCTTTTCCATAGTTAGTGCTCAGGAAGTATTTGCAGAAGGTATGAATGAACAGATGCAAAATGCCATCCCATCAGGGGAGCCCCTCCTAATGAGGACATGGCCCGGGGGAGAGGCCAGTGTGTCAGATGGAAGGTGAGGAGCGAGGGTGGCTGGGGTGTGGACACCCAGGGGAGGCTGGCTGGTTGCCTGCCTCCAGCGAATTTCTATCATCATATCCATCTGATCGCCGAGAAGCTGACCCTCGCCCTTCTTTGTGCTTCCCTCTCCAGGTTCCACCGAGGAGCCGCCTCCCAGTGCGCCCCAGCCTCCCCCAGAGCCACCAGCTGGACCACCGGCCCCCACCCCCCGCCCCGGCGAGCGCCCTTCCTCTCCCATCCCTCTCCTGCCCCCACCCAAGAAACGCCGGAAAACCGTCTCCTTCTGTGCCGTGGAGGAGGCACCGGCCCCAGAGCCTCCCCCCGCCGCCCTGCCACAGGTCAAGTCTCCCGGCCCTGCCTCCCGCAAAGCCCCCCGGGCTGTGGAGCGGACCATTCGCAACCTGCCCCTCGACCACGCCTCTCTGGTCAAGAGTTGGCCTGAGGAGGTGCCACGAGGAGGCCGGAACCGGGCCGGAGGCCGGGGTCGCTCCGCCGAGGAAGAGGAGGCTGAACCGGCCACAGAAGTGGACCTGGCTGTGCTGGCTGACCTGGCCCTGACCCCAGCACGGCGTGGCCTGCCCGCCCTGCCCGTCGCTGAAGACTCGGAGGCCGCGGAGACGCTGGACGAGGCGGAGCGCCCGGGCCCCCTGCTCAGCCACATCCTCCTGGAGCACAACTACGCCCTGGCCGTCAGGCCCCCGCCGCCGCCCTCCACGCCTGCCCCTCGTCCCTTGGAGCCCGTTCCGGCCCCCGCGGCCCTCTTCAGCTCCCCGGCAGACGAGGTCCTCGAGGCCCCGGAGGTGGTGGTGGCCGAGGTGGAGGAGCCAAAGCAGCCACCGCAGCAGCAGGAGGATGGGGAGGAGGAGGAGGAGGAGGAGGAGTCGGAGTCATCGGAGAGCAGCAGCAGCAGCAGCAGCGAAGGCGAGGGCGCCCCCCGGCGGCGCAGCCTCCGCTCCCACACGCGGCGCCGGCGGCCGCCCCCGCCGCCGCCCCCGCCGCCGCCCCCCACCTTCGATCCCCGCAGCGAGTTTGAGCAGATGACCATCCTCTATGACATTTGGAACTCGGGCCTGGACTTGGAGGACATGAGCTACCTGCGGCTGACGTATGAGCGGCTTCTGCAGCAGACTAGTGGGGCCGACTGGCTGAACGACACCCACTGGGTCCAGCACACCAATATCCTGAGCCCCAGAGGCTGGCCTCGGGACAGGGAGACAGGTCTGGGGTGGAGGTGGGGGGCCTCCCTGGGGTCGCTAGCCAGGCACTGCCCTCATTCCTGGGTCTGTGTTTACCTCCTTCCCTGTCCTGTTCTCTGCCACGTTCAGCTTGGGTATTTCTCCTCTGGCTGCCAAGTCACCTTTTCTCTCTGCTTCATGCCTGTTTTCTGCCTTTTGATGTTTTGGTGGCAGAAAAGGTGGAGTCTAAGACATTTCTGTCTGTCCTTCTGTCTTAACAGTGAGTAAGCTCAGGACCTCCAGCTAAGGCCAGTCAGTCACCCTTTCCATGGGCTGGGACTGGGCGGAGGGGGGCGGACAGAAGGGAGCAGAGCCCCAGGGATCTGACTGGGGAGCACCCCGTTCTCTTCCTTGACACCCTGCACTCACCAACCTGAGCACTCCGAAACGCAAGCGGCGGCCCCAAGACGGGCCCCGGGAGCACCAGACAGGCTCAGCCCGCAGCGAAGGCTACTACCCCATCAGCAAGAAGGAGAAGGACCGGTACCTAGATGTGTGCCCTGTCTCGGCCCGGCAGCTGGAAGGAGTGGATACTCAGGTGAGTCTCTGCCTGGGTACCTGCCCAGTGGCAGCATTTTCTTTCCATGAGTTTTCATGTCACTTACCTCCTCCCCGGCCTGCTCCTCGCAGGGGACTAACCGCGTGCTTTCGGAGCGCCGGTCGGAGCAGCGGCGGCTGCTGAGCGCCATCGGCACTTCTGCCATCATGGACAGTGACCTGCTGAAGTTAAACCAGCTCAAGGTGAGGGAGGAGTGGGAGCTGAGGAGGGCAGGGGCACTGTGGGAAGGTAGCATCATGGAGACCCCTAAGGGTGGCGTGAGCACAAGCGGCCAGAACACTTCTGCCCTGGAGGTCTGAGGAGCGGCCAGCGGCTGGGTTGAAGGGGATTCCCAGTGGCACAATCTGCCTTCTGCCCTCTAGTTCCGGAAGAAGAAGCTCCGATTTGGCCGGAGCCGGATCCACGAGTGGGGACTGTTTGCCATGGAACCCATCGCCGCTGATGAGATGGTCATCGAATACGTGGGTCAGAACATTCGCCAGGTGAGGCTCCAGCCCCTGACCTGACATGAAAACCACCCAGCCTTTGGGTGAAAGGTCATGCTCTCACCTGGCTCCCAGACTTAGTCAGTGATACCTGCCTGTTTTGTTCCCCTTCCTTCAACGACTAGTCACGGGTACTAGTAAACTAGCTTCCCTGTTGGCTCAGCAGTGAAGAATCCGCCTGCAGTGCAGGAGACGTAGGTTCCATCCCTGAACTGGGAAGATCCCCTGGAGAAGGAAATGGCAACCCACTCCAGTATTCTTGCCTGGGAAATCTCATGGACAGAGGAGCCTGGCAGGCTGGGGTCACAAGAGTCAGACATGACTGAGCAATTAAACAACAGCAGCTAGTACACCAAATGTTAGTGATCCAGTAACAAATAAGATGAATATTATGTCTCCTTCACAGACCTCATGGTTTAGTGGGCAAGACAGGTACTGAACAGGTAACTCCAGTGAAGAATGATGCTCGGTTGGTATGAAAGGAGGTGTTCAGGGGGGCAAGGGCAGCAGGAGTGACGTTTACACCAGAAGCTGAATGATGCTGAGGCATCCCAGGCCCTAGTCAGAGGGCAGGACGCTCCCCCATGTAGGAGGCATAGGCAAAGGCTTGGAGGCAGGATGGTCTTAGGAGCACAAGGAGGTCGCTGGGAAAACTCGGGCCAGTGGCAGCAAAGTGAGGCCAAGGGGCCAGGAGAGGCCAGACGCCACAGAGCTTGGGAGCCATGTTAATGAGATTGGACCGATGGTGAGGAAAGTTGCCGTGAAGCAGTAAGCAGGAGAGGATCTGGAGGTTAATAACCTCCATCTGACTGCCATGTGGAGAACTGGGTGGGGCTGTTGCAGAGATCCAGGCCGAAAGTAGGGGTGGCCTGGACGGGCAGTGGGTTTCAAGTAGCTGGCAGAACCAGGCAACCAGTTGGTTCTGAAGATGGAGAGGGCAAGGGCTGAGGCAAGACGGTTTCTCCGGGCACTGCCTTTAGCAGCTGGGAGTAGGAAAGGCCAGCAAAGAGGAGGAGCGGGTTTGTGGTCAGAGGCCTCTGGTCAGGACAGTGCCCGAGGGATGTCTCATGGGTGACGCCCAGCAGTTCCACTGAGGTGGATTTTGGCTGGAGATAGGAGTTTGGGAGGAGTCCCCCCACTTAACTGGCTCTCGAAGGCCTGGAAGAGAGTGAGTTTGCCCAAGGGGAGAGTGCAGAGGGTTTATCCGGCTGTTTACTGGGAAACGAGTTACTCCTCCTCACATGAGAATGTGGGCCCTGATGCGGACAGCGGGAGCCGTAGGTCCTGATGTGGAAAGAGGGTCCTGGGAGAAGAGTAGGGTTCAGTCCGTGAAATAACCACTGTCATCTCAGGAACCATCCCAGCCCCTGAGAGTCTGGGGACTCCCCCATGGGTCAGACAGACTCCCCCCGGAGGAGCCAGTGGCTGCTTCTGCCCTGTGGCCAGTGCAGACTTCCCTGGGTTCCTTCCTCTGGGTGCCTCTGTCATAACAGCAGCCAGGGGTATTGGGAGGTGTTCGTCAGAGGACGTCCTGGAAGCAAAGTCAGAAGTCAGTGTTTTGGGGTAGCGGGTGCTGGTGGGAGATCTGTGGATTCAGGACAGGCTGGCGTGGCTCCCGGGCTGGCAGTTGGGGGACTGTTCAGACCCCTGATCGCAGGGGCCAGTGGAGTCCAGCCTGGCCTGTCAGGAAGCTGAGGGGCAGCCCCCTGACCATCACCCTCTGTCCCATTAGATGGTGGCTGACATGCGGGAGAAGCGCTACGTGCAAGAGGGCATTGGCAGCAGCTACCTGTTCCGGGTAGACCATGACACCATCATTGACGCCACCAAGTGCGGCAACCTGGCGAGGTTCATCAACCACTGCTGCACGGTGCGCAGACGGGCCGGGCAGGGGCGGCGGGAGGGGCGGGGGC